>OU795039.1:35743753-35986977 GCA_917208275.1 Patella pellucida
CAAAACAAACATTAAAATGAAACAATCTAAATGTACAAATTCCAATGATTTATTCATGGGCGAAGAGGTCGATATATTCCATCCCCTGGCATAAATAGGCCTATTCCTGTTTTATTGCGTTTTAATATTAGAAAGGCCTGCAGAAACAAAAAATATGTAGCCTATACTCCTGCCTATAGGCCTAACCTTCAATCTCGCTAACAATAACAATTGTGTGCCTCCTAGTTCTAGGCTAGGGGGGTCTGATGGCAAGTGCGCGCTGTATTAAGCCTAAGACCGGTCATCATTGAGTCAAATGGCATGGTTTCGAATCCTCGGTTGTACGTGGCAAGGACTTGAAGGAGTTGGGTCGCCTGTCCCACCTCGTGGGTTTTCTCTGGGTTCCTCCCACTGCTAAAGACCCCTACGCGCAAGCGAATTATTGAAATAAAATTAAAACCATGCATGTTTATAATTATAATGTTAGGCCTAGTGCCGAAATGACCTAGGCCTACTCTAGGCTAGTAATAGTATTGAGACTTGAGTAGTAACTTAAACCCCATATTTCTCTCACCCCCTCTAGGCCTAACCTTGTTAACATCTCAGCGACCTTGACGAAAACTGAGCTGGCCTTTCTTTAACAAATATATTACATAGGCTAACCATAGCGGAATGGGTTTTATATAATGTTTATAAGCTGGAGCCTAACCTTTTTTCTAGAACAAGGTCAGTTTTAAATTTTAAAAAAAAGTACAAGGGCGCACTCGATACCATCCTTAGATCGATTATCGGCACAGCAAAGAGTTGTCGATTTGATAAAAAGAAAAAGCAAACTCGGGACAATATTTTAAATATGTAATACTAAAAAAAAGCTAGACCTCACCAGCTAAAAACACGTTTGGGGTCAAAGAAGGCATAGGACTAGACTCAAATAAATCTAGAAATAAAAATATTAAGAAATAGGCTAGTCCGGAGGCCTACCTACCTTGGTCAAGTCTATTTTTAGAATCTTGATCCGTGAAAAGTATTTAGAATCTTACCTCTGATTGTGGCAGTATAGGTGTAGGAGTAGCAGAAACTTGTTTCGTTGGCGACATCGTAACGGTAAATTCATAGGCCCGAGTCACAGAGTAAAAATAACTAATTCTTGTCCAAGATGTCGAATCGCGCCTAAAACTACCAACCTTCTTCTTTAGATTTAGACATGAAATCTGATTGGCTAATGCGTATGTACATGATGCTATGGTATTATTTTTTTACCCTACTGAATAGACCCACCTCAATCATATATATTATTATATTATAATAGTTCCCCTGCTCAACCGGATGGAGCTGAATCATAGAGGCTTATTGAATAGGGTATACCTCAGTTGCATCGGGTGTATTGGTATAATGTTGAACACTATGGAAAACCTAACAGCTCTTAATTCATAGTTCTTAATTCTTATTTCTTAATTGGTTGACATATTTCGACATTTGCACACTAAAATTAAGATTTGTATCTTAAAATCAATTATTTGTTTTACAAATCAGACATTTAACATAAAAAACAAAATAATCTACATTTACATTCCATAATAGTCATACAAATCTCCAACAACAAATCTCCAAATACAAATCTTGCAAAACATTTCCCCCAAAACATTTCTACAATAAGAGCCAGTGGCTGCCAGACAGGACACGCTCACATTTTGCCAGAGATGGATAGAGAACAAGCTAAAAAAAACAACCATACACAAGGGGCCATAAACCAAGTATAGTTATAGTCCGAACGGGAATGGGGTCGTTGGGATATGAAGACATTAAAATCAGACAAAAATTTGGACAACCTTTTGAACAAGCTGGTGGCAAACACGTCAAAAAAGCCGTGACTATTATCTCGAACGGCTTTGTTGTTGATTGGATACTTTTTCGTTCCAGTAAATGATGACGGTATCCATTTCAGTTTTTAACGAAGCCTTCGATCTCGACCAAAACGACGCATTTGGCTGTTTTCCAAAAATCAACGAAACCACCCCCAGTTTAGACATCAGCTTTGATAATATCAATGTCTATGCAAAATGAATTGCCTTTTACAAATTCTTGAGATCCTGTCTCGAACATGGTTGAAAGATAGGTTGCCAGACAACGAAACATACGCCAACAGCAGCTAAATCGTTCGTGCGGTCGACTAGGGTTGTCGCCTATTTATTCTTTTGTAGGTAATCAGGGGGATTAATGGACAATTCATACAGATGACATTATATTACAAGGACCATAACTAAAGCCGTAATTAACAGAATTTGCTGAAATTCATAAGGCTATTTCATTTTACTAAATTAAATGCGGCATATAAATTTCACACAGATCGGATGATAACTTTTGTTGTTAGAGCGTTTACTAGGTACAACCAAATAAACAAGGGCCGTAACTAAAGCCGTAATTAACAGAAATTGCTGAAATTCAATAGGCTTCTTCATTACAATAAACTAAATGATGAATATAAATTTCATAAAGATCGGATGATAATTACCGTTGTCATTAGAGCATCTACAAAGTTAAACAGAGTGAACTCTAATTAATTAAAGGAAATTGCTGTAATTCAACAGGGATCACGGTGGCTAAGTGGATAAGGCGCTGGTTCGCTAGCCTGGAGGTTGAGTGTTCGATCCCTGCATTGGCCGAGAAAGTTCATCTCGATTTTCCGGCGTGATTTCCCCTTGTCAGTGATGCAGAAGGGGGGCCTGACAAGGACAGCTGCCTAGTCGTTCGGATGGGACGAAAAACCGAGGTCCCGTGTACAAATTGGAGTGCACGTAAAAGATCCCTTGGCAGTTGGAATTCGATATAAGAGTAGGCCGTAGCGCCGCTGCCCGGGCAAAATTTCCCTCATTGCACACTGTGGCGTATGCCCGTCTTCAATTAGCCCAGGTACGGTGCTTAAGCGTAGGACGTTAAACCCCATTTCATTGTAATTCAACAAGATTCTTTGTTTTACTAATTCAAATGACGTATAAAAATTTCATACAAATCGGCAATCTGTGCCCTGTTAGAGCAGGAGCCCGGGGGGTTCAGCCTAGCTGAAAAGCTAACCAATTTCTATATGTGTATCTAGGTTCCCTAGGGGTCGCTGTCACAGGATATGAACGTCTGCCGCGCCCGTTGTGGTGGGTGTGGTCATGAGGGGCAAAAAAAAAGACCCCAAAAATAGGCTAGACTAGCTCATTTACTAACCACGTGAAACCTGTTGCAAAATGTTCGGCATACCAACGTGTATCAAGAATTACCAATGCCAGACATTTTCAGTGGTGGGGTACCCCCGCCAGACGTCCCTAATGCCCTCCCCAAAACTAAGCTAGACTAGCTCATTTACTAACCAAATGAAATTTGTTGCAAAATGTTCAGCATATCCACATGTATCAAGAATCACTGGTGCCAGACATTTTCAGTGGTGGGGTACCCCCGCCAGACGTCCCTAAATGCCCTACCCTAAAACCTAAGCTAGACTAGCTCATTTACTAACCGCATAAAATTTGTTGCAAAATGTTCAGCATATCCACATGTATCAAGAATCACCGATGCCAGACATTTTCAGTGGTGGGGTACCCCCGCCAGACGTCCCCAAATGACCACACCCCAAAAGCTAAGCTAGACTAGCTCATTTACTAAGCGCATAAAACTTGTTGCAAAATGTTCAGCATACCAACATGTATCAAGAATTACCGATGCCAGACATTTTCAGTGGTGGGGTACCCCCGCCAGACGTCCCTAAATACCCTACCCAAAACTAAGCTAGACTAGCTCATTTACTAACCGCATGAAATTTGTTGCAAAATGTTCAGCATATCCACATGTATCAAGAATCACCGATGTCAGACATTTTCAGTGGTGGGGTACCCCCGCCAGACGTCCCCAAATGACCACAAAACAAAAGCTAAGCTAGACTAGCTCATTTACTAACCGCATAAAACTTGTTGAAAAATATTCAGCATACCAACATGTATCAAGAATTACCGATGCCAGACATTTTCAGTGGTGGGGTACCCCCGCCAGACGTCCCCAAATGACCACACCCCAAAAGCTAAGCCAGGCTAGCTCATTTACTAACCGCATAAAACTTGTTGCAAAATGTTCAGCATATTCCCATGTATCACACGTGATCACCGTCAGACATTTTCAGTGATGGGGAACCCCCACCAGACGTCCACAATTGCCCTACCCCAAAAAGCTGAGTAAAAGACGACTAGCTCTTTTACTAAACGCATGATAATTGAACTCTATATTTTTTTGTCATATTAAATTAGTTTATTTTTATGTTTAATGAGTTTTTCTTGTTCTCTTATTCGATTTGGCCCCTACTCAATTAGCCCAGGTTAGGTGCAGAAGCGTAGAACGTTAAACCCCAGTTCATCATCGATTGGTATTTGAATTAGTAAAATATCATAGACCCTTGTTCAAATACCTTATATTCTAAATATTGAGCAGTGTAATATATATATTTAAAACATATGATACTTATATAATACACAATGGAACAGATAATAATTGGGTTACGATTTGTTGTCTTTGAGAAGTTGATGAAAGGATTCTCTTCAACAAGGCATAAATTTAGGCATAATGTTATATTAGGCATAATTTATAGGGAGAAAATAACTATATTTGTTGTATTGATTATGTTTTTTAATGTTGAAATGAGCGATATCACTTATTAGGGGTTATTACTGTCTATGTTTAGTATTGTATTATCAAAATAACGGATTCCTTATTTTTTGTTTCTGCTTTATCAGCATTAAAAATATGTATCTGAGGCTTCTGTTAATAGATTGAACAAATCTTGAGATACACTAACAATGATGAGTATGTTAATGATCTTATTAAATTGTGCATTAATTGATTAATTATTTTATTTAATACCATAAAACCCTTAGTCTACCTTCCAGGGTATCTAGACCTATGTGTAGGCAATACCCAACAATTCACTGTAGTGAGCGATTAGACCTATCTAGATCTTCCTGTGGTATCAGGACATTTGCAATCCTGACAATAACCACCCGGACTCCTACCATCGGAGTTTTACCATGTCCTATGTTGGCAAAAGCAGGTTGGAAAATGTCCTGGGGTGGTATAGCATCGATCTGTGTTACAGAGAATTACTTACGAATTATCTCTGTCACGGATGACTTTCTTCAACACTTGCATTGACTTCACGTGGCGTCAGTCATTGGCTCAACGGCTCGTGTGTTGTTTACATAACACTTGCCTTTTACTCATTTTAATACTCATTTACACTAAATAGGAAATATTTTTAACTACAGTAACTTCAAACGTCTTTATTCATTTTTCTTATACTCCAAAAAAAGTTTTAGAATTTATTTTGTCGGAGGAAAAAAGTTAATATTTTGCAGAATTAAGACGCATAGATGTCATCTTTATCAGTGATACTAGCGGCCAAGCCAATATTCACTGCAGGATCAGTTTGCTATAGCATAAGTCCGGGTGGCTAATGTCCAGGTGGCAAATGTCCTAGAGTCTTCCTGTAGAACTATTCCTCAATTCACTTAACGTACTGAGAATCTAGATCTTCCTGTAGGTAATATACCGTGCTGAGAAACAGGTACGTAGCATGGATGGGCCTTATTTTGTGTGAACATTTTCAACGGAAGACACAAATTTGTCAGACATACCGTGTAATTGTGGCTAGGAACATACATACCATTAAAATATTAATTACAATTTCATTCTGAAAAAGTTCACACAAAATAGGCCCATCCATGATACGTTTTAGTTACTCAGCATGGTATATTTATTACCTACAGGAAGACTCTAGGACATTTGCCATGCATGGACTTATGCTATCAATCGGATTTATACCACCCCAGGACATTTGCCACCCAGACTTTTGCCAACATAGGACATGGTAAAAATCCGATGGCAGGAGTCCGGGTGGTTATTGTCAGGGTTGCAAATGTCCTGATACTACAGGAAGATCTAGATAGGTCTAAACGCTCACTACAGTGAATCGTTGGGTATTGCCTACATATTGGTCTAGATACCCCGGAAGGTAGACTAGGGGTATTATGATATTTAATAAAATAATTAATCAATTAAAGCACAATTTAATAAGATCATTAACATAATCATCATTGTTAATGTATCTCGAGATTTGTTCAATCTATTAACAGAAGCCTCAGATACATATTTTCAATGCTGATAAAGCACAAACAAAAAATAAGAAATCCGTTATTTTGATACTAAAAATACTAAACATAATAATAACCCCCCATAAGTGATATTGCTTATTTCAACCTATAAATTATGCCTAATATGACACATATTGTGGTATTAAATTGCAATAATGATTAAAAAAAATATATAGATATACTTACTTTTATTCTACGTATCTTTCACATATAGGCCTACAGTAGCTGAGACTATTTAGAAATCAGTCTGATTTCAGGTTTAGGAATGTGACAAACAGATAATAATTCTTTGTTGAAGAGAATCCTTTCATCAATTTCTCAAAGACAATAAATTGTAACCCAATTATTATCTGTTCCATGGTTCCATGGTGTATTGTATAAGAAATATATATATATATATATATTACACTACTCCATATTTAGAATGCGCAAGCTAGGAGAGTTTGGACCAGGTTCTACGGTATTTTTAATTCAAATTCAAATCGAATAACAAGAGAACAAGAAAAACTAATTAAACTTTAAAATAAACCAATTTGATATAATGCGTTAATCATGCGTTTAGTAAATAAGCTAGTTGTCCTTTACTCAGCTTTTGAGGGTAGGACGATTACGGACATCTGGCGGGGGTTCCCCACCACTGAAAATGTCTGAAGGTGGTCATTTGTGATACATAGGAATATGCTGAACATTTTGCAATAAGTTTTATGCGGTTAGTAAATGAGCTAGCCTGGCTTAGCTTTTTGGGTGTAATCATTTGGGGACGTCTGGCGGGGGTACCCCACCACTGAAAATGTCTGGCATCAGTAATTCTTGATACATGTTGGTATGCTGAACATTTTGCAACAAGTTTTATGCGGTTAGTAAATGAGCTAGCCTGGCTTAGCTTTTGGGGTGTGGTCATTTGGGGACGTCTGGCAGGGATACCCCACCACTGAAAATGTCTGGCATCGGTAATTCTTGATACATTTTGGTATGCTGAACATTTTGCAACAAGTTTTATGCGGTTAGTATATGAGCTAGTCTTGCTTAGCTTTTGGGGTGTGGTCTTTTGAGGACGTCTGGCGGGGGTACCCCACCACTAAAAATGTCTGGCATCGGTAATTCTTGATACATGTTGGTATGCTGAACATTTTGCAACAAGTTTTATGCGGTTAGTAAATGAACTAGCCTTACTTAGTTTTTGGGGTGTGGTCATTTGGGGACGTCTGGCGGGGGTACCCCACCACTGAAAATGTCTGGCATCAGTAATTCTTGATACATGTTGGTATGCTGAACATTTCGCAACAAGTTTTTTGCGGTTAGTAAATGAGCTAGTCTGGCTTAGCTTTTGGGGTGTGGTCATTTGGGGACATCTGGCGGGGGTACCCCACCACTGAAAATGTCTGGCATCGGTGATTCTTGATACATGTGGATATGCTGAACATTTTGCAACAAATTTTATGCGGTTAGTAAATGAGCTAGTCTAGCTTAGGTTTTAGGGTAGGGCATTTAGGGACGTCTGGCGGGGGTACCCCACCACTGAAAATGTCTGGCATCGGTGATTCTTGATACATGTGGATATGCTGAACATTGTGCAACAAGTTTTATGCGGTTAGTAAATGAGCTAGTCTAGCTTAGCTTTTAGGGTAGGGCATTTAGGGACGTCTGGCGGGGGTACCCCACCACTGAAAATGTCTGGCATCGTTGATTCTTGATACATGTGGATATGCTGAACATTTTGCAACAAATTTCATGCGGTTAGTAAATGAGCTAGTCTAGCTTAGTTTTGAGGAGGGCATTAGTGACGTCTGGCAGGGGTACCCCACCACTGAAAATGTCTGGCATCGGTAATTCCTGATACACGTTGGTATGCCGAACATTTTGCAACAAGTTTCACGTGGTTAGTAAATGAGCTAGTCTAGCCTATTTTTGGGGTCTATTTATTTGCCCCTCATGACCACACCCACCACAACGGGCGCGGCAGACGTTCATATCCTGTGACAGTGACCCCTAGGGAACCTAGTGACGCATATAGACATTGGTTAGCTTTTCAGCTAGGTTGAACCCCCCGGGCTCCTGGTCTATGTTTCACGAAAACTTAAACTAGAATCCTTAAAATTGATTTTAACTAAAATCAAAATGAGATTTTAAATTTTATGCGTTTCACGAAGATCGATTGTAACTTAAAATGCAATTTTAATAGATTTTAGTTAAAATCGCTTGCGCCCGCGCAGTGCAGATTTCCGCTGCGGGTACTTACGGTGAAAGCAAATACGCTTCGAAACTGAAAACTGTTGACAAACTGAATTAACTGTTACATTATCAATAGGGAGAGTTTCATACGTTGTAGAAATGTCTGCACATGGTCAGAAAGTCGTAGAGAGATGAAATAAATGAGTTAATTGCGTATTATTAGTTTCGAAATGTATTGGTGGGTTGACCTTGAACTTGACATTTGATTTCCTCGCAGGCTTCAATAGAAGTAATGTGTATCGATAAACTAAAGCGCTGGAATTTCGAGTTTTTATAGTTATTTGGACAAGAGAAACTTTTGAGAATTTTCACAAATATATTTTGATATGTGTCACTCAAAGTTTTAAAGTATTTATCAACTTTGAAATTAATACGCCAAATAGGCAATGTTCCGATGCCTAGATTATAAATGTCATTCTAATAGACCCTTTCAATGATACTTTAAAAATGCAAAAGAGTCTATCTATCTTACTCAATTAAATGAGTTTTTCCCAAGATAAAATAGTTTTGGAGTCTATTTTTTTTATTGATGTTGTTTTATTAACGTAACTTCATTAAGAAATTATAATAAATTTATGATATTAAAATTTAATTTCAAATAGGCCTATAACATTTTTGAATAAACACATTTGTGTTTATTGATTTATCTTTATACTAATCATCATAACCCCAAAAACATGAGTAAATACTACATATTATGGCATGTCTAGTATTACAGGCCTTTAGGCCTTCTAATACCAAGAAATTGGCCATATTAAACACGAAGATGTTTTCTTTATAAATAAGAGGGCTCTTCTTTCCATGACATTGGATATAAATTTTCTTTTAGTGTGTAGTTTACTGGCGTTTTGGGTGGGTTTTTTCTTGGAGTTCTAATATGGGGCGCCATCCAATGCTTAAATTGCCTTACAATAAAATAAATGGGTGGATCGTAGCTGTATATCCCATACTATGAAAAGAAATTAAATGCAAATTGTTTTTGTGAATGATTGTATGTTAAAATTATGTGCCAATTATATCTGTATGTCGCAATAAATCAAACAATGTAGCTCTAATCAATGTTTGTTAATGTCGTGATTGTAAGTTAGGAGAGGGTGACAGCTATCCTAAGTTACAATCGATTTTAGTTAAAATTGTCCTTAAAATAGTTTTGTGAAACGCCACTATTTTAAGTTAGGATACAATTGTAACTTACAATATTATTTTAGTGGATTTTAGCTACAATGCTTAAAATCGTTTTGTGAAACGCTTCTATTGTAAGTTAGGATGAAATTTTAGTTTACAATGATTTTAAGGTGATTTAAGTTTTTGTGAAACAGGGCCCTGAACGACAGACTCACCCTACCTGCAGAGAAGTGACTCTGGTACAGTCAACAGCCATGACGTTATCTAAACGTCACAGGTCGCGATGTCAACGAACAGAAGTCAGTTTGTAAACAAACAAACTAAAGTACAATGACTACGACGAACAGAAAACCAGGGCCCTGTTTCACAAAAACTTAAATCTCCTTAAAATCATTGTAAACTAAAATTTCATCCTAACTTACAATAGAAGCGTTTCACAAAACGATTTTAAGCATTGTAGCTAAAATCCACTAAAATAATATTGTAAGTTACAATTGTATCCTAACTTAAAATAGTGGCGTTTCACAAAACTATTTTAAGGACAATTTTAACTAAAATCGATTGTAACTTAGGATAGCTGTCACCCTCTCCTAACTTAAAATCACGACATTAACACACATTGATTAGAGCTACATTGTTTGATCTATTGCGACATACAGATATAATTGGCACATAATTTTAACATACAAACATTCACAAAAACAATTTCCATTCAATTTCTTTTCATAGCATGGGATATACAGCTACTGTCCATCCGTTTATTTTATTGTAAGGTAATCTAAGCATTTGGATGGCGCCCCATATTAGAACTCCAAGAAAAAAAACCCACCCAAAACTCTAGTAGACCTCACACTAAAAGAACATTTATATCCAATGTCATGGAAAGAAGAGCACTCTTGTCTATAAAGAAAATATCTTCGTGTTTAATATAGCAAATTTCTTTGTATTAGAAGGCCTTAAGGCCTATAATACTAGACATGCCATATGTAGTATTTACTCATGTTTTTGGGGTTATGATGATTTGTAGAAAGATAAATCAATAATCTAGAATGCGTTAATTCAAAAATGTAATAGGCCTATTTGAAATAAAATTTTAATATCATAAATTTATTATTATTTCTTAATGAAGTTACGTTAATAAAACAACATAAATTTTAAAAAAAATCGGCGCCAAAGCTATTTTATCTTGGGAAAAAAATCATTTAATTAAGAAAGATAGATAGACTCTTCTGCCTTTTCAAAGTATCATTGAAAGTGTCTATGAGAATGACATTTCAAATCTAGGCATCGGAACATTGGCTTTTTGGCGTATTTATTTAATTTCAATATTAATATACTTTTAAACTACGACAAAATATTGCAGCCTAGATTAGTCTTTTGAGTGACGAATATCATAATTTATTTGTGAAAATTCTCAATAGTTTCTCTTTTCCAAATTACCACAAAACTGCGAAATTCAAGCGCTTTTAATAGTTTATCGATACACACTATTTCCACTGAAGCCTGCGAGGAAATCAAATGCCAAGTTCAAGGTCAACCCACCAATACATTTCGAAACTAATAATACGCAATGAACTCATTTATTTCATCTCTCTACGACTTTCTGACCATGTGCAAACATTTCTACAACGTATGAAACTCTCCCTGTTGATAATGTAACCGTTAATTCATTCTGTCAACAGTTTTCAGTTTCGAAGCGTATTTGCTTTCACCGTTAGTGCCCAAAGCGGAAATCTGCACTGCGCGGGCGCAAGCGATTTTAACTAAAATCTATTAAAATTGCATTTTAAGTTACAATCATCATCTTCGTGAAACGCATAAAATTTAAAATCTCATTTTGATTTTAGTTAAAATCGATTTTAAGGATTTTAGTTTAAGTTTTCGTGAAACAGGGCCCTGGGTCGTATCATAGTTGTCTGTGCAATAACACGGACACAGCTCGAGATTGAATAATAATCCCCAGAAGAAAATTGAATTTTAACAGAATTGGCAAGTTAAAACGGACATTTGACACACGCGGGGGGCGCACTATTGGCACTATTTTGTGCTTCGGTCGGGTCTATTTCACATACACACAATGAATTCCGCTAATGTTTTTAGCATGGGGATTGACTAATAGCTACTTTATTTCAGTTCTAAACAAAAATTTAAATCTTTAACGCAAATTTAAAAAAAAAAATAGCCAAATTCTGGCTGGGATTACTGAGCAAATGGCCATTCACTGGATACGTGCGAAAAAAAAGCCAGCTACTATAAATTTTGTCACGTTAGTTATGTACGACAGATCGGATGATAACCTTTGTCGTTAGATCTTTCACAACGTGTAACAAAGAGAAACAATGGCCATAACTCCAGAAGAAATTTACGGAAGTTATTGAAATGTAACAGGCTATTTCGTTTCACTATTTTAAATGAGGCATACAGATCTCATAACTGTTGTTTTTAGACATTCGGCAAACCTCGCGGATTCCGGTACCCTCCGTAACCCTACATCTAGACTCGGATGTATGACAGGCCATACATTAGCGATGCGGCTATAGTCGACTACCGATTTACTGTAACAGGAAAACGTGCCGCTTTTACAAAAAAAGTCCCAAAATGGCAGCCATTTTTTAGTTTGTTGATATAATCTTCATGTGGGCAGCCATTTTGTATCCGGGTCCTTTAAAATAGTTCTAAAATGGCGGAATTCGTCATACACCCGAGTCTAGATGGAGGGTACCGGAATCTGTCGAGATTTGCCGAGTGGTTATTAGAGCGTCCACAGGATTCAACATACTGGAACAACAGAGGAATTAGAGTAAAAACAGAAACGATTATATGTAAATCAGTTTATACACAGTCATATTGCATTAGTATGCGTTGCGACCCATTTGTGTCATTTTCTAGGTTCAATATATTAGCGATTCAACTCCTTTAAATCTTATTTCTTTGCTTTAAGGGGGGTTGGGATGGCCTAGTGGTCTAGAGTGCCGCGCTTCGGCCTCTAGCTGGCCGGCCACCTCTGGCTTGCGGCTGTGGTTTCGAGCCCTGGTGTGAGCGTATGTGGCATGGAGATAGGGGCGCCTTCTCAACCTCGTGGGTTTCCTCCGGGCACTCCGGTTTCCTCCCACTGCTAAAGACACCTACGCGCAAACGAATTATTGAAATAATAAAAAGAAAACCATATGTTAGTCCCGAAGTGACCTAGTTGTGTTGACGTTAAACCCCATTTCTCTCTCTCTCTCTCTCTCTCTAAATGCCCGAAAAAATTTCGGGTTTAAAGACAGCAACGACCTTGTATCCCCCCGCCCCCAAAACAAATTTTGGAATATTTGACGGCTGCAAACACGTTTTTGTGCTATTGCAGCCGGTGAAAAAGCAACTTCAAGGTGGTCTAATATAGCCTAATTAAGGTGGCCGACTCGAATTCCAATCAATGGTTTACAGTCCTCGAAGACGAGACCGTAAGAAGAAAATTTTGAAAATTTAACTGCAGCAAACGCGTTTTTCTGCTATTTCAGCCGGTGAACAAAGCAACTTCAAAGTGGTCTAATATAGACTAATTAAGGTGGCGGACTCGTATTCCAATCAATCGTTTACAGTACTCGAAGATGGGACCGTTAGGAGAAAATTTAACTGCCGCAAACGCGTTTTCCTGCTATTTCAGCCGGTGAACAAAGCCAGTACAAAGTGGTCTAATATAGCCTAATTATGGTGGCTGACTCGAATTCCAATCAATCGTTTATAGTCCTCGAAGACGGTACAGTTAGGAGAAAATTTGAAAAACGCGTTTTCCTGCTATTTCAGCCGGTGAACAAAGCAACTCAAAAGTGGTCGAATATAACCTTATTAAGGTGGCTTACTCGAATTCTAATCAATCGTTTACAGTCTACGAAAACGGGACCGTTAGGAGAACATTTTGAAAATGTAACTGCCGCAAACGCGTTTTCCTGCTATTCCAGTCTGTGAATACAGAAACTTCATTTTACTGCAGTATATTATAGCCTACATTGCTGACCCGAATTCAAAACATCAAATCAATCGTCGCGCGCTATGGTGGCCTCACCCTCCCGGAGAAAAATTTGAAAGTTTAATCACCGCAAATGCGTTTTCTGCTATTCTAGCCCGTGTTAGCAACTCCAAAAGTATTCAATGGTTTTGTAACCAAAATTCTACTCTGAATTTTAACCATCCAATAAGACTTTGCATCTGTATTCACAAATATTAATCTATGCCAGATAAATGTCGCACAAAGCCGAGTTGCTCCGGACAAATTGTTTTAATCCATAGTCAACTCAGTTCAAATTCGTTATATTCAATTACAAGAAAAGCAAAATTGGTGTTTTATTAGGGCGCGATGACAGTTAGGTAAGTAAAACTAGAAATGCCCGAAAAAATTCGGGTTTATAGACAGCGGCGCCGGTTTTCTTTGAGGGGCCAACGCGTTTTACTCCTAGTTTCCTCTGCCGTTTTCCGGCTCGATGCCCGTTTTTCGGGCAATACCTATTTTCGGGCAATCCCGTATGTTTGGCACACTTATCATAAAGAGCTTCTAGCATTTTTTCGGGCAGGAAGTGGACAAGAAAAAGACGAGAAAATACTTTTCGGGCAGTGTGGATCTCATAGAAATAAGTTATATTTTTTCTCTAAACGTTAATAGAAAAAAAAAGGTCGTCGAATTTTTCATTGCCCGAAAATAAATTTTTAGGGGGGAATCCTATGGCCACTACATCATCATTTCTCAAACATTCAAAAACGTGTTCGGGATACGTACATAAATTAATTATGAAACAAAGCATTAAAACCCTCCGCATCCCCAAATCACATCTATCTTTTAAAAACCGTGTTTCGTCCAGAACACCTCGGCCTTAATAATAATAATAATCGCGTCATTTTACAAGGGTAGCAAATTAGGCGGGAGGCCTTTTTCCAATTTGGCCCTTGGCACAGATCGTGCGAATGATTTCGATCATTACTGCAGGAAGAAACCGAAGAACTCGGGGGAAACCTGCCTGATCGGACGGGAGACCGAATATCCCTCTCACTTACAACGATAAAGTTCATGGCCTGAGCTGGGATTGAACCCTCGTTGCATTGGTGAGAAGCCGCCTCTCTATCGCCACGGCTATCCGACCAGCTACGGGTTAACTCTGATGATTTTAGAATTCGATGTAGACAACCTTCTTTATTTACATGTCCTACGAATAATCAATCATACGAAAAATTCTGAACATTTTTCATCAATAAGTTATTGTGTTCCAATGTCTTGGTCAATCAGGTTGCTTAATGTTACTTCTTAGACTAAGAAGAAAATGCTCAATATGACTGCAAGTATCGAAAATGAAATGATTAAATTTGCCCGAGTAGCCTACCGCCAGAACTACATCGCAGTAGGCCGGAAATTGGTGACGAGAAAAGTGACAAAATTATACGTCCCATTCAGGATGTTACGATTTAAAAAAAAAAAATGCGGCAGATTTGCTAGGAATAAGAATACCTTTTTTTTCCATTATGAATTATAAGACAATAGTTTTCAGAAAATCTTAATATATTTATTGTATTATGCTAATTCAAAACTGATTCAAACTTTTTTTGGTTTCGTTCAAGCAAAATGGAATGAAATAGGGCTTCACTCCTGTTCTGCGTTCAATCAAAATGAATGTATTAACAATGCATGCTGTAAAATAATAGACATAATATTCCCGCCGTCCGTGGTAATAAATATACATTGTCTGTTAGTCTCAAAAGTTAAAGGGCTAATCCCGATATTTTTGGGGGGTATAAATTTAGTGTTAAAATCCCATAAAATAGTCAGAGTCAAGGACCGAGCAACTACTTCAGTATTTATGATACGTTTTCAAACGACTTAAATCCGTCAGTCTTCGTCTGGAATTTGAGACCGGTGCTAAGGTGTATTTTGTGGTATCTGGATAAAACCAAACATTTATTTTTATAAAAAAAATGTGTAGTTGAAATTTGCCTTTCTTTATCATGTATGGCACATGGGTTATTCACTACATAACCCTGTCAAGTAACCATAATCGGTTATAAGGTCACCCAGCGAAACAATTGACCCGAAATCTGAAACAGGTAACGTGTCCGGATAAGCAGTTTTGGCGCTCACGTCCAAACGACTCAATATTTTGAGTTTAAATTTTGAGACAAGATAAATACACCATTCCCCTATATTTTGGCATTTTAATTTCATACATTCTCAGACTTTTTTTTTTGAGCCTCTGTTTAATTCGGGATTGTCCCTTTAATTTTTACATTGTTACATTTGATTTAGTTTCAACAGTTGTAAAATATATCTAGAAAGCAGAACATGCATGCAACGAATTCACCCAATTTATATCCACATTTTATTACTTAATTTTAATGAATACTCTGGATACTAATAGTTACACTTATTTACTAATTAAGCCCTCAACCTTTAGTAGGCCTACTGTGAATTTATTGAGGTACTTTCAAGATTTTACAAAAGAGTAAAAGCTTTGTCAACCATTTATAGAGAGGTTGATAAGAACATCTTTAATATGTAAGAATATAATATATTATGTAATTTTGAGGTTAGGTTTAACATGACTTATTATCACATATTCAAATATCTCTAAAAGCATATGAATTATGAATATATTCCAAAAGAATTGGGAAACAATTATAGCAAAGATTGTCCACAATAGTATATCATCTGGATCATCTGATAAACTTTAAAATGTGTTTTGATATTAATCTTTTGTTGAAATCCAATAGACTTCTCTTAGCCTCGCAAATGTAATGCAATTCCTGTCAATTTTTAAAAGATGCGTTGCCAGGCAATGAAACATATGTCAACAGCAGCTAAGCTGTCCAGGCAGTCAAGAAGAGTTGTTGGATATATATTTCTTTTGTTGGTAATAAAACATTTACAATACACTTAAATTTGATTACTAAAAGTAAGTATCAGAAATCAATAGAATTTGTTTTGCTTCTAGTTCTGTCCCATGCTAATGTTTATTGTACAAAACAATGAATATCTTCATCTCAGGGCCTTAAACACAATGTATAAATCTAAAATCAATTAAATATCTTTGGCTTGTAGAGCATTAACAAGATTTTTCGAAGAAATCAAGGGACATAATCAAGGAGCCGTAATTATCGGAAATCTCTTGACGGACATTGCAAATCAATTTTAGCCTCTAGAGAGTCCACAAGTAATTGTGGAGGCCAGACCAATGGACAGGACCGATGACAATATACAACCAGATTTCAATGTGGGTGTATTAAAAGGACAGATACATGTAAAAACAGTATTCTGGTGTTCAAACAGAATAAGGAGGTGATAATAGAAAGACATTGTATAATTAACAGTAAGCCTCTATAAAATGTATATATTAATCACATAACAATATATCTACACATAAGTCTGAACATTACACGGTTTTAGTTTCTCATGACATGCATCACAATTTTCTGCTGATGGCAAATTCTCTAAAGTACAATTTGTACACACCTTTTTCATGTCCCCAGCTTTGGGGATATCTAAATCCGGGCCTTGATTTTTACTTTTGTGACACATATGACAGATTTCAAATTCTATATGGTTTTCTGCAGTACATGATGCACATATCCACTGTCGGCTTACTCTTGTCTTAGTTCTGAAATCACATTCATTAGACGCTCCTGTAGTCGTTTGTTTGTTCATGGAGGCATCAAAATAGTTTGACATGTAAGTGCTGCCATCCATCTCAATTTTATACATATCATGACTGGCCAAACCATCCCTTGTTCTCAAAGGTTGACTTCTAGCCCCAGAATCGCTACTTTCAAGAATAGAAGTGTTGTTTAACAATTGGATATTTTCTGTGACAGGATGACTGCTAGATTCATATGGTTGATAATGAATCTTGTCGTGGGGTACAATATTAGAATGACTTCGACTAGTTGTGTTGTATCTTCTACCTTCTCTTCCGTTAACAAATATAATATCCTCCTTTTTACTTGATAGTGATGACAAATTCATGGATTTCAAATTTAAATCATGATTTTCATTAGGCATAACATGTCTCTTATTCACATATTCCCAGTCATTGTCAATTTTTTTCAAACTTCTTTCTTCTTTTAATTTCACTTCCTGCAAACTGGCCTTCATATGTTCGTCCTGTGTTGCTTCGGGATAGGAATAAAATTTATTGCCAAAATTATCATCCATAAAGGGAATTTCATTTTCCATTGTATCATCAATGTGTTTGGTCATAGTTTTTAAAGGATTTACATCAACAAACAATTGATCATAGTCCCTGTCATCAATTTTTTTTCTAGATGGTTTTACCTCATCAGTGTATGAGTAAGGATCATAATAAAATTTATTATCTAAACCACAGAATAAAGACCGAGCTTTGAGCTTAGCAGTTAAAACTTCCTCACTTGGTCTTTTTTCTGTTTTCCTCCACTCAAGTGCATCTGTTATTTCTCCTCCTTTATGTTTTATTTCGTCGTACATATCATTAATTGTTGCACATTCAACCGCTGCAACCAGACACTCAAAACAAACATCAAGGATTGTGTCTCTGTTAAAAGGTTCTGGAAGAACTAACTGGTCATCACTAACCTTTTGATAGCCAATTAAATAAAATAACTCTTCTGGGTTACTAAGATGAGATTTGACCTTGGCATTGTAGAATCCTGAATAAAGCTAAAAAAACAATCAGAAACTATTGTATTTACATATTGCCTCAAGTATGATAATATATTTTGACCTATAATTTAGCAGTATTTAAATATATTTAATTTCTTTCCGTCCTTATGGTTCAGTTTTCTACATTGCATATAGGATCTAATGTTTAGATTGACTTGTGTTCATATGGGTAATGATAGCTGCATTATGCATTTGACATTAGTTAATTTATATAGATGAGTAGACAATGTCTTGTCATGATTAGAATGCAATGGCTACATTTTTACTGACTGTTTAGAATACACAACCCAGATACAACCCACATTGATAAAACTTGTCACTTGTCAGATGTTAGTTGTTATTGTAAAGACAAAATGAGTCTAGTACCAATAAATATAAAATCTAGAACATAAAATAAAAGAAAACAAATTGAAAAAAACTGATTTTACATGGTTATCTATGTTTGAGAAACTTCTAGATTAGTTAGGCCTACTTGATACTACCGGTATTAAAACATGTAGTGGACTTCAGATGCTGATTTTACTATCTGAAGTCATTATTAGAATTGATCAAATTTTGTTAACTACATGTATTAATCATTCATAGCCATCTATTTACCTTTGTGTAGTTATTCAGTTTATTTGATTGAATCAATGATAGTAAAAAGATTGTAGTAGGTTAAAAACACATGTCAACATCTGATGTCCCCAACCAAAATTCCAAAATAAATAGATGACACATATTAATTAATAGCACATTTATTATTTTAAAGGTATAAAGCAATCAAACTAATTATAAACTATACACTAAGTTTCATCACTCTCTATCAGAGAGAATCAGAGTTATCTTGTCCCAAAAGCATCGACCAATAAGACTACTTAGCTCTGCAGCCTGCAACGGTCAAGATATTCACCAGTGAACATCTACATCCAAGTTTAAACATTCTAGCTCAATTAAAAGCAGAGTTGTTGATCAATCAAACTACTTATCGCTCCTTAACCTAAGCACAAATTTTTAGTCATCGTCAAAGTAATGATATAATGAATTGACACTCAGAGTTTCATCACTCTTACTTAATTAAAACCAAAGTTATCATGCCCCAATTGCAAAGCATCAATCAAATCAAATTGCATATCTCTGCTTACCCTAACCAGAAATTCTCATCTTCAAACTCCATCAAGGCATTCACCTAAAAAAACACCTACGCCATGTGTGAACATTCTAGCTCAATTAGAATGAGAGTTATTGTGTTGTAAAGTCTTGACCGATCAAATTGCTTATTGCTCTGCTTACCCTGAGCAGAAAATGCTCATTACCAAACTTTATAGTCAAGGTATGATGTAATGAAAGTAATTATACACTTAGTTTCTTCACTATCACTTAATTAGAATTTAAATTATTGTGTCCAAAGCATCAACCAATCAAATTGCTTATCTCTGCTTACCCTAAGCCGAAAATGCTCATCCCTCGAACTCCATCCATAAACACTTACACCAAGTTTGAACATTCTAGCTCAATTAGATTTAGAAGGAGAGTTATTGTGTCCCAGAAAGTGTGACGGATGAACAAACTGACAGACAGACAGATTTCAATATTAATAGTCAAATGATAAATACTAAAATGTCAATTGTACAATTACAACTTTAGCATTATTATAATTAATCCATGTCAAATAGTTATGTGAGCATAAGATCTGCAATTGAAAAGAAATGGTCATAATCATATTTGCATAATATAGTAAATTTTAAAAGACAATGGTGTCTCTTTGTGATTGGCATTTCTTTGAGACAATGGTGTCAGTCATTATCACATATGTGATAGAATTAAATAACACATTTCAAATATAATTTTAACAACTTTTGGTCTTCAAAGAGTGAGCAGAAATTCGCCTGTGTATCTGTTATCACTTTTCACTTGTGAGTTCATCACTTCCCTTTATTGAAAAGCTTCATAACGGCAGTTATCGTAGCAATAATCTCTGTGTTAAAATTATATTTGGAATACGTTTAATCAGTTCTATCACATATTAAGTGATAATTACTGAGACCAATAGTGTTCTTTATTAATTCTCCATATTATCATCCTCAACAAATACATACCTTTAATGTCCAAAATTCACGTTTCCATGGATTTAAATACAGTAATTTAAAATATTTCTCTAACTCCATGAAAGCTTTAGCTGATTTTTCTAACTCAAAATGGCCGTTGGAAATAGTAACTTCAATTACTTCCTTAAAACTTTGAAAATTAAAAACTTTTTTAAGTGGCTGATTTCTCTGACTTTTTCGTAGAATCTTATAAATTGATTCTGCCAATTTTGTTTTGGCATCTGTTTCTAAGTCGGTTGAATGAATAAAACATTTTTTATATAAAGTATGAGCTTGTCCAATCGGATTTTCATCAGGTCGTTTTTCTTTCTCTAATCTGTAAGACGTCATTTTGCCAATATTAAACAGTAAGATGCATAAGCTTTTAATCAACAATTTGAGGCAATGCTGTCAGGAAAGTGTGTAAATTTATGCAACGTCTTCAAATCATGATGAACATCATGCTACTTTTATAATATCTTTGATCATTGGTCGCAATATATATATATACAGCAAGTGAATGAAATTCATCTTTTACTACGGTGTAGATAACACTTCTTCAAATCTGAAATTATATCATAATAAATTTACAACAATAAGTCTATAAATCAAAACAAAGTACACTTCAATGTCCAGTACATGCATGTAAACAGAATCCATATTTTAAAAAAAAAATATCAACCAGTGGCTGCCAGCCAGGATACGCCCACATTTTACAAGGGATGGATAGAGTACAATCAGGGGCTATAATGCAGAAAGTTATGGTCTGTAATAAGCAAATATCAATAGACATGTTTTAAGTTTCTCATCAAAATCTGATCAAAATTGTGACCCCTATAGGATCTACAACCTTTGTATTACATACTTCAAACTTGTACACAATTTGCAGACAGAGAGCAGTCATTTTGTCGAACAGTTTCATTTCAATTTTGCCGAAATTCAAACTCAACCATCATTAGGGTGTAACAGTGATATTTAAACAGTTTTTAAAATCTGAAAAAAAAAAATTGTGTTCTCTCGATAGGGACCAAAAGCTAAAAATTTGATTTTTCGTTCAATCAGGGGCCATAATTCAGAAAGTTGTGATCAGCTATGCACGAAAATCGAAAGGAACCAAGACCAAGATCTTTGGGTTATAAACATGCATTTTAAGTTTCATCAAAATCGGATCAGAAATGTGACCTCTAGAAGGTCCACAACCTTGATATACTATATGTTTACACTCTTTACAGACAAGTGGCGGCCATTTTGTCTGGCAGTTTTGGTCAGATCGTCACGAAATTCGCCCTCAACCATTTAAATCAGATAAAAATTGTTAAAACTAGAGGAATCACAAGCTAAAAATCGTGACTTTTCGTATAATCAGGGGCGATAATTCAGGAAGTTACAATCCAATATGCGTGAATATCAAATATAACCAAAATCGTTAGGATATAAAGCTGCATTCTAAGTTTCATCAAATTGGATGAAAATTGTTACCTCCAGAGGGTCCACAACCTTGATATACATGTACCATATTTTTACACTATTTCTGTACAAGTGGCGTTCATTTTAACAGCCAATTTTTGTCTGATTTTCCCGAAATTTGAACTCAATCTTTCTTAGGGTGTAACAGTGATATAATCAAACATTTATTTAATTCGGATAAAAATTGTGACCTCCAGAGGGACCACATGTTAAAAAAAGGCGATTACGTTCAGGAAGTTAAGTTCCGATGGGCGCAAATATCCTTAAACAAGGGACCAAGATCGTTGGGTTATAAACACGCATGTCCAGTTTCATCAAAATCAGTTCAAAATTGTGACCTCTATAGGGTCTACAAGCTTAAAACGTGATTTTTCATACAATCTGGGGCTATAATCCATGAAGTTTCGATCCGATACATGCCAATTTAATATCATGGATTTAGCTGTTCAAGTTATCGAAATTCATTAAAAATCTATATAATTGTTCGTCGCAAACAAGACATTAAACTCTGTGTTTCAATCTAAAGTGAATCGGATGTAAACTTTAGCTTCTTATAGTGTCCACACGAATTTTTGAAGTGATCAAGGGCCAAAAAAGTAATTTTAGGAAATCGCTGAAAATCAATAGGATTCTTCGTCTCATGACCTTCAACACTGTGTATAAATTTCAAGTCAATCGGATATTAACTTTAGCCTCTAGAGCTTTCACAAGATAATAGGCGTCTTCGTCTCATGACCTTAAACACTGTGTATAAATTTTAAGTCAATCGGATATTAACTTTGGCCTCTAGATCATCCACAAGATTTGTTGAAGTGATCAAGGGCCATAACTCTGGGTAATTATCGGATATCGCTGAAAATCAATAGGCTTTTTCGTCTCATGACCTTTCACACTGTGTATAAATTTAAAGTCAATCGGATATTAACTTTAGCCTCCAGAGCGTCCACAAGATTATTTGAAGTGATCAAGGGCCATAACTCTGACAGTAGTTATCGGATATCGCTGAAAATCAATAGGCATCTTCGTCTCATGACCTTAAACACTGTGTATAAATTTAAAGTCAATTGGTTATTAACTTTAGCCTCTACAGCGTCCACAAGATTTTTTAAGTGATCAAGGGCCATAACTCTGACAGTAATTATCGGAAAGGCATCTTCGTCTCATGACCTTAAACACTGTGTATAAATTTAAAGTCAATCGGTTATTAACTTTAGCCTCTAGAGCGTCCACAAGATTTTTTGAAGTGATCAAGGGCCATAACTCTGACAGTAATTATCAGAAATCGCTGAAAATCAATAGGCTTCTTCGTCTCATGACCTTAAACAATATATATCAATTTCAAAACAATCAGGTGATAAATGTAGTCTGTAGAGTGTTCACAAGAAATTGTGGACGACGGACGGACTGGGCGACGCCAATATATGACCACATTTCAATGTGGGCATATAATAAAAATTGTGACCTCTCGAGTGTCCACAAGCTAAAAACATGATTTTTTGTATAATCAGGGACCATAATCCATTAAGTTATGGTCCGATACTTGCCAATATCGAAACGAACCAAGATCTTTGGGAGATAGACCTATATTTTTAAAGTTTCGATAAAATTTGTGACCTGTAGAGTGTCCACAAACAAATTGTTGACATCCTGAAAAACAGGCTGACAACAATATACGTCCACATGAAAATGTGAAACCTCCAATCGATAGACCAAATACAGACGATTTGATGGGATCAATTTTTAAGTCAAAATTGATCCCATATATGCCACATGTGGTGAGGCATATATAAATGCCTCACCATATGTTGATGTTTTACAACAATTAACTTCTAAATAAAATGAGGGCATAATATAAAAATAGAAGTAAGATAATCTTTTAGAACTTATATAAATATAAGATGCAATCTGATTAAAATAATACAAAAAGTGATCTTTTTCAGTACATGGAGATCTGACATAGTGGGAGTTCACGTCAGGGATGAAACGGGTGGCTTTTGACCCAATGAAGTCAGACATTGATTAATCAATCAGCGTTGACTTTTCTAGTGGTTTACCCACAGTTTCATGTATCAAAAGCCAAGAACATGTGGTAACAGACGTTTCATTGGGTAATCCCTCAAATTATCCAGAACACGTCAATGATAACAACTCTTCCAGATCCAAGTGTAGTAAAGACAAGTAAAGCGAATTCTTGAGCCATAATAACCAAATGAAGTAGGATCTGTGTTTAAATCAGATTGATTAATTAAGAAGTTTTCTTCTCATACCTGCTCTACTAAATCATATATATACGGTAGCATTCACAAAACGGTAAATGACAGCATACACAAAAGATTTAAAGTAATCTATATCAAAATATTTATAGTACCTTTTAAATTACAGTCCAAATACAATTAGCCTACTAGGCTATGATAATTATTAAAACACACTGTAAGTGTGTAATTATATAAAACATGTCAAATTTCTTGTCTTTTACACATAGGCCTACATGTAACTCTTGAACTAAACTTTACGCTGGAAGTATGCCTAATTATTTACATTGCTTACTTTGGTCTGTGACTCATAGCAATAGGGTAATTTTGCTTATCAAAGCTTGTTAGTGTTCATTTATAATTTTACTTACTTACAGCAGTAATAAAACCAATCCTATACTCTAGGCTATTGCTCTCTTGATTAGTAGGCTATCATTATTACATCAGATTTTAAAGATTTTTTTTTATGACAAATCAACCTCCATTTTACATATATAAATATTTTCATAGACTGATACTGATAGTTATTATGATAGTAGGCCTACTAGAGATTGAGGAATTTAATTCACATTGTTTCTGATCAAAATAACTTTAAAACATTAATTTGCCAAATCACGAACTTTGAGCCTACTTGCTTGCTATATGTCCCCAAGAGCACAGTGTCAACTTTATAATTGTAGTCTTTCTATGATCTTCGATTGGAACTACAAAATTTCCCAGTGTCATTCTAATTTTACTTTCACTTTGTTGTGTGACTGAGAGACTGAGGTGGCATTGCATTCACCAGACGAGTTTCAACAGTTCAACTTCTTGTCCTCTTCTAATACATGGCTGTTTTATAATTATTGAACCAAGCCAAATGGCGAGATTACCTACCAACTAACAGGCTTAGGCCTAATGTCCAGATCTTTGCTCCAGGAAAGTGAAACTGAGTCAGAGTAGGCCTGTCCAAAATGGTCCATGGGGTGTCGTCTAAAAAGAATATTATAGGCTTTCATTTTACACCTTTCACTTCCAATGTGAAAGCATACGGGTCAGGTAGTTGACAATTTGTTGATTATGATATGATAATATGTTACAACAGGAATAACGAATAACAGGATGATTACATACCAGTAACAAATAGTTTTACATCATATAATTTTTGCAAATGGCGAACAGGGGAATCCCCTACCGTCCGGGAACTAATTATTCGTCTGGATAACAAAAGCTATTTAACTAAGAGCGTGCGCAGTAATGGCTATGAAATTCGGCGATATTACACATTACTCTGTGGATATTAGTATTTTATTCAGTTCTGGACATAATAATAATAATCTCGTCATTTTACAAGGGTATATAGCAAATTAAACCTGAGGCTTATTTTCAATTTGGCCCTTGACCTTGACACAGATCGTGCGAATAATTTCGATCATTACTGCAGGCAGGAAGAAACCGAAGAACTCGGGGGAAACCTGCCTGATCGGACGGGAGACCGAATATCCCTCTCACTTACAACGATAAAGTTCTTGGGAACGAATTATTCGCCTTAATCAGTTATAATTGAGCACTTATTTACTATTTATGCACATCAAATGTTAAAAGATTTTTGTTTTTGAAAAAAACAAAAAACAAACCAAACCTGCATGTGCTCTCATCATATATTATGATATATATAAATATAAGCAAATATTTAGTTCCCATCCGAAGAATAATAAATAACTAATATTGACAAGCAGAAGAGACATGAGGCGGCAAAGAATCGACATTTCACTGCAGAGGGTGCAGTCTGTTGCCCTCTTTGTTGTCGTTTGTGCAAGATCTCATTATGAGGTCCCACTAATTTGGTGCTAGGTTGAACATTAGGCCTATCGTATTCGATTGTCGACCATATTTATATATAATAAAATCTATATTTTTTTTTATCAAACTCTGTGTATTTCACCAAATATATTTAGCTATCACTTATAATTTAATTAATTTTATATTGTCGGCGGTAACAAGGAATCGTTAAGCATTTGGTCGTCGGTAATTATATTAAGCCTACGGTCGGCGGTAATTACAAGACGGTCGGCGGTAATAAGCATTTGGTCGGCGGTAAAAAGCATTTGGTTGGCAGTAGTCGGCGGTAAAAAGTACAACCACTGCTAATCGGCAATCCTCCGAACCTGACATATATAGTTCAAGTTCATGGAAAGAAATATTCATAGAGGCAACATCTGTATGGAAATATTACATCAAAAAACTTGTTTTTCACTCATTTCGTTCGTAAAACAAAATCTGATTAAAGGGGCCATCCCGATAACATTTTGGGGGTTAAAACAGCTTAATTTTGTATGAAAAGCCCTTAATAGCCTCTAACTTAGATCCGAAAAACTTCTTCAAGCTATGTGATACGTTTTCAAACACCGAAGACTTGTGTTCTGTTTGCATTACACAGAAGTGTCTGGATAAAACGAGTCTATATTATGTGCAGCTTTCTATCTAGCCCTATTGATTCACTTTTAAAGCTCTCCTTTGATTAAGTTAAAATTGGTATCATAACAATTTAAAAGAAAAACTTAAAAGAGTTAGTGTCCAGTAAAGCTTTTTTTGCATTCACGTCAAAACTACTCAATATTTTGAACTGAAAATTTCAGACAAGGTAAATACACTATTCCTCTATATTTTGGCGTTTAAATTTCATACGTTCATGAACGTGTAATTTTCAGATTCTTTGAAATTCGGGCTGGTCCCTTTAAACGAGTAAATATTTGAGGTCAGTATGCGGTCACGGGTGAAATTAGAAATTTTTTGTCTAAATTGCGGGTGTCGTGAATTATTAATTTTAAGTTTGTACTGTATACACCAGAAAACATACCGACGAGTGAAAGGAAAAGAAATGGGGTTTAACGTCCCAATGTTGCATCGGGCTAATGAAGACGGACATAAGGGTAGGCCTACATACGCCGTGCAGTGTCCATTGGATGCAAAAAACATGAACTAACATTTCCCGTGTACACATAAGCATGACAGTAAAATATCCCTTGGCAGCCGGAATTCAAAGAGTGACCGTAACTTTAGAAGCAGATCGAGCCAGTAGGACGTTAAACCCATTTCATTTCTACATACCCATTACATTTGTTTTTCTAAATTTGCTGAATTGTAATATTATTTCAAAACGTGTTAGATATTCTGTCCATGCGCCTTATACATCGAATAAATGTATACACGTAGGCCTACATTGCATGTTTTAATAAACGCATCAACGAGCCATACACAAATTTGGTGTGAGGTGGGTTTTATGTGTAGGGTCTACCGTAATAGTAGTTTTTCAAATGACTTGAGTAATAATTTGTTGGGGATGGACGTTGGAAATGCGGGTGCACCTGTTTGTGGCTTTATGGTGTAATATTGCATCAGAGGCCTTTCCATGCCTAAACCCGTACTAATATCATCTTCGATTACTTCGTTCACAAATATTTCATAACGTAATTCGGTAATCTGTGTAGCTGTTCGTCGAGTCATTAAATTGACTTCAACGAATTTGACTGTCGGAACACTTTTAGATAATGTAGTTTAGTTTTTTGGATCTGAATGTGCAGTCAATATTCGGTAATGTAGATCGTGCCATCATACTGCCATGGTCTGGTGGTCGAGGGAGTCGTGGGACCTATCGGCATTATTAGAAAATAAATTGACATATACTTTCAAAATAAATTGACATACATTTTCAAAATAAATTGACATACATGTAGGCCTATATTTTCAAAATGTATATTTTCAAAATGTATATTTTCAAAATGTATATTTTCAAAATGTATATTTTCAAAATGTATATTTTCAAAATGTATATTTTCAAAATGTATATTTTCAAAATGTATATTTTCAAAATAAATAAAATCATCTTCGCATACACTGAAAAATATAACGGCCTTAATCCGAGGAGGTGCGTGGGGGGTGAACGAAAGGTGAATCCAACTATTGGGACCTAAGAAAACATGTTGTTCCGACAGCCAAGAGGTACCCAGTCCATGCCTGGGCACACTATACTTTACATACCATTTCATAGTTTTAAAACTCAAAGGCGGCCTTCGTTAATTTACTTTCTATAGGCCTACACATTACCGGTAAAGTTCAAGATTTTAATTAACAACCAAAATGAACTGTAAATATTTCAGCGCGCTCTGTTAAAACTTACATAGTTACGCAGTTATATGCTTCCCGTGGACCATTTATATCTATTATATCTTTCTGGGTAATCTTCAGTACGGTATGAGGATGTAAAACTTCTTGTACCGCGCAGGTCTAAATATTTTCCGGCGGAATCATCTTTCTAAAAATAAACACAGGGAAGTACAAATAGCGAAATACCCCACATGTGCGTAATAATATTATGCGTTTTATTATACATGTATGGTGGCCGATTGGTATCAAGGCGACAACCCGACATCACGACATTTTAACCTGACACCACGACATTTTAACCCGCTCCTGGAATACTTGCGCAGGGATACACTTTCTTGAACCATTGAATAACCCGAGCGGTATTTAATGGTCACTGAGTTCTATCTTCAGAGAACCAACAACAAAGGAATGAACTACAAGAAACAAAGATGAACCAACACCACCATACCGGACAACAAACCCAAATGGAAGGAAGAATGGACCAGGACTAATACTCACCAACAAGCCCCAAGGAAGAGTTGCACCGCCCTGCCATTCAACCGGACAGAACGACCAGACCAACCAAATCGACCAAATATATATATATATGTACATAATATGTCTATGTCTGTTTTGTCAAATGTCTATGTCTATGTTCGTAAAAATGTTTGTCCTCGTCCATGTCTTTCTTATCACATGATAAACTTAAAAAACTACTATACCATTTCTTTCTGTTTGTACATATTATATATATATAAAAAAAAAAATTTTCTTTTATCCAATCAATCCACTATGTAATTTTATCACTTTGTATATATAACATGTAATTGTCTGCGATATCACCTCGGTGGAAGCGGACGTAAAATAAAGCTATTTACAACAACTATCTATGTATTATCGGGTTAAAATGTCGTGATGTGGGGTGGTCGGGTTAGCGGCCATATTCCTCTCAATAGGCCTACTATATACGCACTGATCTTGGTGTTGGTCAAGAAAGTTTCCACGAATTTTGCAGCGTGGTTTCCCCCTGTCGGTATAGTGCATGACAAAGAACAATGTCTAGTTGTGTTGTTGGTACAAAAAAACAAGCCACTGTACATGGCGTGCAAATAACAGAATCCTTCAGTTGAAATTCGATGAAGAAATGCCACCGGACATTAAAAAATTTCGTCATAGCACCCTGCATCTATCTTCAATAGCCCGATTGGCCCAAAAAAGTTATAGGAAAATTGGAAGAGACGAAATTGGGTTTAACGTCCTACTGCAGTTCTGCACTGACTGGACAGACGGACATACGCTATGTAGTGTACTGTGAGGGGTCGTTTACGTGCACGCTAATATGTACACGGAACTACGGTTTCTCGGCCTATCCAAAATGATATATACGTTATCACTGGCACCCCCTCCCGACCGGCCTGCACCACATGACGTGACATTCAAAATAGCCGAGATTGAGAATGCATATTATCGAAACATCCATTATGGACATAGGGCAGCAAACACTATAAACATGTCAATAAATAACGATAAATAACAATATGACAAAAAGTATACACACATTTACAAAAATAGATGATTTTTTTAATCACAAAAAAAAGCCAATAAGTGCCTTTGAGTTAAAAATAAAAGCACTGATAAATTCTTCTGTAGTTGCACGGATTGAGTTTCAAGTGGATATGGTAGACAATTTCAGAAAGTGTTGGGTGTATTAATGTACTTCCACTTTTTGTAAGGAACAATTCTGAAATATTCTTTGGTCAGGTGGAATATTATTACATCTACCCCTGTCCATTTCGTTAGAGTGGAAGCTGAGTCTTCAGTGAAGCCATTGCAATTTTGAAATTCTTGTTATGAACATGTAACAAACAAGGTTAATTCTAGTTTTAAATAATCAATGTGTTCTTAATTTCACACCTTTATTTTCATTTGAGCAGCATGATGCAAAGAAAATTAAATTGAATTTTTATTGGACAGCTGAATAAACATTAGTTTTAATGGGATTATATGGGTAAATATTAAAGTAATTTAGCAAAAATATAACAGGGTCGCCAAAGACACTTTGCTATCCAAATTTGCCATTTTATAACCATCCTTGAACGCTGCAGCAAGCGCGTCGTTAGTTTCTTTTGTTTAAAAGTTATTAAAGATACCTACCCGGGTACAAACTTTGTGATTTGACGATATATTTGGACTAAACACATATTTAAAGTAACCAATCTATCAAAAATTTGCTTCAATTCCCTTTCAAAACTCTGTTTTCGCCGGGGATACGTATAGCTGTAAGTAAGCTGTTGTTAAACGCAATGTCTGCCAACTTAACTTCATTGTGGGAGGGCCCATATTTCAAAATGTATCTATCATTACTTACTTTACATTAACCATATTATTGAGGCCTCAATAAATTCTTAATTATTTCTGTCAACTTCTTTTTACACCTTTTAATTGCAGGGTATTTTGTACCCTGACAACCCGCAATGTTCCCAAAACCTCCTAACCATTTGAGCAAGAAATAACAACTGCTCCCTGACCTAAGCTAGCAGACAATAAGCCAGCAAATCCTGTCGGGTTGACAGTTAGTGATTCCCTGACAATATTGCCCAGCCCTTGCCCCATGGGCGATTTTTGCGTAATCTAGTATTTTTCTAGTAAGATTGGGTGTCTTTACTTTTCATAAATACCAAATTTGCCATACTTTTATTGGAAATAACCAGCCGATAAATACTTTGCTGGGAACCCATCTTTAAGTCTTTTATATAAAGAGGTATCAAATCAAAGATATACACCTAGCTGTAAGTGGGAAACCCCAAGTTTTGCCAGGCATTAAATTCGGAGTTTTTTACAGGTTGGCATAGAATTGATTTACAGACTTTAATCGATATTTAATTGGGATCTATTTGACCTCACTTGCATAAATACCATCACTTACAACTAACCATATGAGAGCATGATACACGTGAGGCATACACACCGATTCGTTTTTGGACAGATTCGTAGAATTTGATTAATGCTTCGGGAGTAAGGTAACTAAGGGACACATTTTGTTTTTAAATGGGCCCTACTTCAACCAGACTCATGTAGTCTTTTCCCAAGGTCAGGTTATAGCAGCCTTAGAAGTTGAATTATTTGTTATATTGACAAAAATATAAATATTTGAATTTACAATATCAAGTTTTGTGTTGCAATGATCTTTATACGAAAACCAGTTTTGGGTAAGATCAAGGGTCAATTATAAAAAAAAACACAACACAATTTATAGTGAAAATAATCACTGGTTTATACACAAATAGCACGACGTTTCGACAAGTATTCTCTTATCGTTATCAAGTACAAATGATAAATTAATACTTCTTCTTCTTTTGGTGTTTAACGTCTGCTTCCACTTAAGTGATATCACAGACAAGACATAGGAGAGCCGAAGCTGCTTCCTGATTTTTAGAATATGATTTTGCAATCTTTCCATTTTGGCCTTAGGCCATGGATTAGGTTTTAGTGGGAAGTTCTTCCCTTTATTTAATAAAAACACATCGTTGGTAGATGATCTCTTCTGTTTCTGGTTTGGTAGATGTCTTCTTTGTGGGATTTGTGTTTTTAGGTGCCAGACCTGTCTTCTCGTGGTCTCCCCTTACTCCAGTATCCCACTGGTATTTGTTTTGGCAGAATAGTGTTTAGATGCAGAGCCCATCTGATCATGACTCCCTCTTACTCCACTATCCCGCCAGTTTAGTAGATGTTAGTAGTAAATTAAACTAATATAAAATTAAATAAATAAAGAGAGTATAATAAAGTTGTAGTCAAAATAAATTAAAGGTAATAAAATAAAGTAAATTAAAGTAAAAGTAAATTAAAGTAAAAGTAAATTAAAGTAAAAGTAAAGATAAAGTAAAATGAATTAATTAGTTAATTAATTTAAAGGTAATAAATAAAAATAAAATTAAATAAAATAAAATAAATTAAAGTAAAGTAAAGATAAAGTAAAATGAATTAATTAAAATAAAGTTGTAGAGTGGTTGGGCTTCCTTCGAGAGGACGTTTTTACTTCCCCACCCTACGTCGTATAAAAAAAAAATAAGTTGAGATAAAAAATAAGTAGAAAAAATAAAAAATAAATTGAAGGTAATAAATAAATATAAAATAAATTTAAGTAAAAGTAAAGTATAAAGATAAAGTAAAATGAATAAATTAAAATAAATGTATAGGATGGTTGGGCTTCCTTCGTGAGGACGTTTTTACTCAACCATCCTACGTTGTATGGAGAATTTATCTAGCCGTGACCCTTTCTTATTTCACTAATTTACTTAGTCCAACTGTGTCCATTAGGGTGTGGACTTCTTCGAAGATTTGTAGCTTCAGATCTGGTCTAGGGAAGAGTAGGTTCTTAGTGTTGAATGGTATGTTATTGGTCTCCATCATTCTCACTAAGTCCCGTCTCTCTTCCTTGTAAACCTCGCAGTCTACCAGGACATGGTTGGTGGTACACTCTTCTCCGCACTCACAGACGATGACTTGGTGTTTGTAGTCTCGCAGCCTCTCTTTCACCCTTAGTTTCGATATGAGTCTGCATATATCTCGTCTAGGGTGATTGGTTGCTGTCTTGGTGTAGATCTCGTCATCCAGTCGGAATCTGTATGTGTCAAGTTCAACGAGATTTAATTCCCAGATTGAATTGACCTGTCTTTTGACCATACTGTAGATTTCCGTGGTGCTGTAGTCTATGAGGCGGCGTGTAGCTGTGTCCTTGAGACCCTCGCTGGCGAGTCGATCTGCCTCCTCGTTTCCTTTAATGTTGACATGTGATGGAATCCACACGAGCTCTAATTTGCTTCCCTTCTCTAGGACCCTCTGATATAGCTGCCTGATTTCCAAAATGACTTCTGGTCTTGATTCCGAGTTGTCATTTTGGATTGAAATCAGACTGCTCAGAGAATCGCTTGGAATGACGAACTTGCCGGTCTTTTGATGGGAGATCCATGAAATAGCGTCACGAATGGCAACAAGCTCTGCAGTGTACACCGAACAGTTATTGGGCAGTTTCCTGCTTATTCCCTGTTCCCCGTTTGGCAGGTATATTCCAAACGAGCTGGTATATAAATTAATAAACTAAAAGGTAATATTTATAGGAATGATAGAAGAAGCCATTAGACCTTACGTTGTTACAGTACAGATGAAGCCATTAGACCTTACGTTGTTCCACCTAGTTTACGGACTGTACAGAACTGTGACCTATATTGGTACAGGTATAATCCTCTTATTGTTACATGGGTCCTGCCACCAAGAATACATGTCATACTGTTGTGTTACAGAAAATTGATGAGTTCGTTTCTCCAGGTATTTGTAACCAAGATCTTTATTATTCCTAGTTCTTAATTATTTTTGTTAGTTAGATTATTATTATTGCATTGGGAGAAAGGGTTGTTACCGGGGTTGTTATATTCTTTATTTGTTTTTGCCTATTTTATCTGGGCCAGTCCACACGATATATGCACGAAGCTAGTTGACCTCGGCGATATTACTACAGTGGAAGTAGACGTTAAAAGAGCTAAGTCTGGAACTCAATATCATCCACCATCTTCAACAATAAAAAGACAAATTATTTGTCAATTCAAAATAACATTGATGTTAGTTAAAACTATTTTGTACATTGAATATTGGCCTTTATGATTGATCAATATATAGGCTACATCTCTCTGATTGGGATTTATCTGTATCATTGTATTTTAATTTGTACTTATTATTTAAAAAATTACAACTTCACAATAATAATATCACAAAAATATCAATAGTATGACAAAAATGTAATCAAATACGTAATACTTTTTCCTAAACTGATCAGGAACCATCTCACACCGGGAGTAGATATTGTAAGCCACCCCAAGCACCCTGTCAAATGCCGGTTGGTCTACGGGATTACTCATTAAATCATTTTTGTCAGGCCGATTCAATAAAGTCGTATCAAACTATAATCTCATAATTTCAGCTCCAACCTCTGTGTTCCCCGGGGAGTCATAGTATGAACATATTGAAAACAATACAAGTTTGTAGGGTTTCTGTTTCAACAAGGAAATGACTTTTAATTATCCTCGAATCATTAAATATCATAAACATAACAACATAGTGGAAATAAATATAAAAATAGTGAAATGGCGTCCGGCGTGGTGGGAGATAACGTCTTACAGTGTCTTTAACGGTGTTCCATATTTAGCGTACCGCGCAGTGACAAACAACCGGTACCCAGAGCCTTACGGAAGCCTAAAATCGTCATATATAAGGAAATTACTAATTTCGTATTCATCTCACCTTTGGACTTATAATAAATCGTAATGTTTAAACTAGAATTGAATAGACTATATAATAACGTTGCCTTAAACTGCTTAAGACTACTTAAGGGGACAAGTCTTTCCCGTAGGACGTTGAGACGTTATCTGCCATATTGCCGTTCCTGAGCTCTATTTATAAGCCTTACCAGGGTGTCACGTGAACGTCGCGACCAATTATTGTTTGCCCTTTTCGAGGCCTGTTCGGCGCAATATTTGAAATCATACATAAAACATTATTCCCCCACTATCAACTTGCCCTTTTGTTGCCCTTTTACATTAATCAATATTATGTACATTTTGAAACTAAGAACATGCAATTCGACGAAGTATTAAACAAATTATGAAACAATTAAAAACATCAACAAGACTGCACAACAGCGCGTCATGCGGAACATTCGCTAAGTGACGTGGTGCAATATAGTCCCTATGCCAATCCGTATTTCTAGTTATATAAAATTATGTATTACAAAACCGCGATGTACAATGATTTATAAAGTTATTCCTAACACAACAATTAATGAAATAAGCATCTTAACCACATAAACTATAATTATGGTTCATGAATACAATATGTTCAATGTTGACACTTCTACGAGTACGACGGCAAGTGACGAGAAGTCATGAGTTTGATAAAGTTATCTCGTTTAACCTGTGTTCTACTAATAATATGGACATGCAATTTACATTTTATGACTTTAACCGTTACAATGAATAATGGATATATGCTAATTTATAACTAGGAATGGACATTATTACAATCAAGGTAAGCAATTAGTTTTCTATCCGCGTGGTAATGGTACTGTAACATCGACATCACCCTGTACACCATTGACTTCGCTGCTATACTGCTAGGCTTGTGGTCGTTGTACCATAGTTAGGTGAAATCTTCCAAACACTGCCTTACTAGAGAAGGTCAGTAACATCATTCCGTTAACCTTTGCCAAAAGGCTAACAATATTAAAAACATCTACCGATTTGGTTCATACTGTGGTGAGACTTAACACAGACCCTCGAGAGAAGGCCTATAATAATAACATCCACCGATCACGTTTATACACGGCTCACATACGTTGGCCGAATGAAGGCCTATAATAATATTCAAGGATCAAGTTTATACACGGCTCACATACGTTGGCCGAATGAAGGCCTATAATAATATTCAAGGATCAAGTTTATACACGGCTCACATATCTTGGTCGAATGAAGGCCTATAATAATATTCAAGGATCAAGTTTATACACGGCTCACACACGTTGGTCGACTGGTCCTGGTGACTTTTACACTCCCCCCACCCTACATACAAAATACTCCTGGATTTTTTCTTATAAATCAATCTTCCTCTGATACCAATCGCAACTTCACATCCACATAATTGATAATTTTTATTAAACAGTCGGTGGAAGTATCCCGCTGGGTACACGCGGCTTCCAGCATCTTCAGCGTCGCTGCTGACTCAGTATGGTCCTCCACTGTAGCGGCTCTTCGCAGGTACTCGTACAGGTAGTAGCGTGACTTATCCAAGACGAGATCTTCCACATTGGACTGAAGCGATCCTGGTAAAACTAAAAAGTTGTACTTTGCTAGTAGTTCTTCTCTTGCGAGGGGTTTTGACATTTTTCGCGACAGCTCTAATGCTGTAGCAGCAAATTCAAAGTTTAGTAGCTTTCTGTCCTTGGTCATCTTTTTCCAGTTTGCAGGCGGCCACTTGATGCTGGTGGGGGCGAGTACGACTACTTCATCTGCATCCCAATTACGTCTGCAAGCTGGGAAAAGAGGCATCCCTCCGAACTTTATTAAATTGATGGCTCTTGTCTGAATATCTTCTCCCCACTTGACCCTCTTCTTGTCCTTATCACTGTCTTCACTCCCTTTCCTTTTTGCTAACACCGGCCCTTCAATACTCTCGTCTTTCTTCTTGTCCTTTTCCTTCTCTTCATCACCTGCCTTCACTCTTAGTTCATCCTCTGCCTTCTTCTTCTCGTCATCCCGTCTCTTCCTTTCTACCGCTTTCCTCTCCTCTACTCGCGTTCTTTCTTCCTTGTCCTTCTTTTCCTGTACCATTCGCCTATTCTCTCTTTCCCGTCTCTCTGCGACCTTCTTCTCTTCTTCCTGTCTTTTCTGTTCGAGCTGCCTCTTTCTCTCCATTTCTCTCCTCCCGTCTTCCCTCTTTCTTTCTCTCCGTTCTTCTTCTTCTCTTTGATGTCTTCTCTCCCTTTCCCTCCTTTCTATGCTTCTGGATCTCCCATCATCCCCTCGGTGTCTACTTTGCCTCCTTTCTGCTTCCCGTCTATCAAAATTAAACCAAAATGTTTCTTCCTCCCTGTATCTTTCTTCTTCCTTTCTCTCCTTCGCCCTCTCCTTTCTCTCTATCTCACGCCTAGCAACTTCTTCCTGTTTCTTTCTCTCTGTCGATCTATCCCTTCTTTCTCTCTCTTTTGAATCTTCTTCCGCTTTCCCTTCTCCTTCAATGGTATCAACTGTTGAGGCGGACTTGCAAGACTCTTCCGACTCCGGCTCTGGCTCTTCCAAAGTTATGCTGGACGTCGATGGGGTATGTAACGGGGTTAGCGGAGGCGCGTTGTCGGCCTGGATGGTGGATACCGCTACCGGGGCAGATAACTCAGCAGACATGACGGTCTTAAAAAGTCCTGCTGGTACACCTAGACATGTGCTAGCCTCTTGGATCATGGTGGACTTGACTGACTCCACACCAACAGCTCTGAAAGAATCGGACTTGGGACAGTCTGCGGCACTGGAATCAGCCAAACCAGCCAATCTCCGGACAAGGGCATCCAGGTACTTCTTATTGGTGATTACCTCGTCGTCCAATGCTAGCATCCACCATCCGCTAGACGGACCACCGCTCATCATTAGCATGGCGTTAACATCACCTCTAACCAGGTTCACCGCAACTAGAGAGAGGACGGGGACTGGTTGGCGGTTCTCCATCTCTAGCCGGGCTCTCCTGGCTACCACAGAGTCTTCGGGGGTTGGGTCCACGACCTGTCTGTATATCTCTGGGAACATCGCCAGCCAAAAACAGTTGTTTTCAGAGAAAAATCCTCCGGGCAAGTCCTGGATCTCTTCAGCGTGACAGGCTGAAGCATGGGTCTTTAAATCTGTGGCTCGCCGAAGAGCATTCTCCTCCTCACACCAAGGACACTGGACGGCCAATCTTCGGTGGGGTATCGCCGTCAGATGGTTCTTCAGCAACTTCTTGGTAGTGAACACCTCGGTGCATAGCATGCACCCATACTCTTTTGGTATCTTCATTCTGTAAATAAAAACGCAGGGTAAGGCTAGGGAATCGGACATATGTCTCATTTTTTTTTAAAAAATCACTTTTGGAAAACTTTGTCTTATTATACTGGGTACTCGGTTTGTCACTACCAATCGCTAAAATTCACGGAAACGTACTATTTGTTTATTCAGGCGGCTAATAGTTATGAAGATGGCGGTTCCATCTTTATAATTAATCTGAGTCCTCTCCGGAGAACGATCCCTTCATGGCATCGTTCACGACTGTAATTTGTGTATGGCATTGGCCTTATACCATTCATCGAAACTCGGACAGGGCCCTAGACCATGCACTCCCGTATCTCTCTATTCTGGTAAACCAATAGCAACTCCAATCGTTGAAAACTACAATAGGGACCAGCGAATAGGCAATAGGTAACTCCCAAAGGCCAAGAACAGCAATCCGTTTCTCTATGTGCGTCCACATAGCCCTAGACTACCGTATCTGTTCCTTCTGATATCATGGGCCGCAATCACCAATATCCAACTCTCCCATTACCAGCAATAGAGCCCTGGGCCGTGCATCTCCGTAATCTCCCTGCCGGTCTTCCGGGCTTTCATTCTTTAAAATCCTCCCCGTCTTTCCCTGTGGAACCACCCCTTCATTGAAATACCCCATTAGTCTTCTTCGGTTGATTACTATACCATGAAGGTGGATTTCTACCGCGGTACGGTAGGAGTCTATCTAAATGGTAGGCTTTAGCGGGCTGTTTCCTGGATCTCTTCACCAGGTAGGTAATGTCGTCTATTTTTCTTGTAATTACGTAGGGTCCTTTCCACTTAGAGGTGAGCTTGTGACATACGCCAACTTTCCGGGACGCATCATACAGCCACACGGGTTCTCCTACTGCTAAAGACCGCTTACTGGCCTTTAAGTCATAATATTTCTTTTGATAATCGGAATTTCGTTTTAATTGACTTCGAGCTATGGAATGGGCATTGGTCATTTTATTCTTTATTATACTTATATATTCATCAATTTCTTTTTCAGCGTGTTCGGTTGGTTTTGGAATAACTGCTTCCAGGGGCATAGTTATGCGTCTACCAATCATCAACATGTTTGGGGATTGGCCAGTACTTGAATGAATCGAAGATCTGTATGCCATCATTACTTGTGGGAGATATTCATCCCAATGTCTTTGGTCATGTTCGCAATACATCGTGAGCATAGAGGCAAGGGTTCTGTTGAATCGTTCGACTGTACCATTGGCTTGGGGGCGTTGACTGGTAGTTCTCGTTTTGTGAATCTGTAGAAAATCACACATCTCTTGGAAAATTTTTGATTCAAAGCAGCTGCCTTGGTCTGAGTGTATCTGTAAAGGAGTTCCGAACCTACACACAAATTCATTAACGATGATTCGAACAATGGTGATACTGTCCTGGTTGGGTATTCCGAATGCTTCGGTCCATTTAGTAAAGCAATCACACAATACAATAATGTACCGGTTCCCGTTTTCGGTTAAAGGGAGAGGTCCAAGTATATCTACAGCTAAGTTTTCCATAGGTTCTCCTACTAAATATCTTCCAAGTGGTGCTTTAAAGGGACGTTTTGGAGGCTTCTTTGCGGCGCACAAATCACAACTGACAATGTATGACGAAACTGAATCTTTAACACCCGGCCAGTAGAATGAGTATCTTAGTCTGTCCAGCGTCTTATCTGCACCAAGATGACCAGCTGATGGAATGTCATGGAAATGCTTCATTATGTGTTCCTTATATTTATTTGGTACGAGAAGTTGTAAGTTGCTGTTGTCCTCGTCTGCGTAAAATCTTCGGTAAAGTGCGTCATCATGAATTTCTAATCGGTCCCATTGTCGCCATAGGGTTTTAAGAGCACTTGAACCACTAGAAACTTCATCCCAATTAGGCCTCGTGCCTCCATTTTTAAGAGCTTCAAACAAAGGCGAAATATTTGGATCCTCCTGCTGAGCTTCGGTGATTGTGGTTGCCAATAACCCAGCTGAATCGCTCACATTAAGAGTTTGACTTCTTGTTACGGCACGTACTAAAGCTTGGGTTTGCATTGAATCTGTTTCTTCTGAACAATCGCTGACTTCTACCTGTTCTTCGATATTGATCTTCTCCTGGTTAACACACGACTTACAGGGTCTTCGCGACAGGGCATCCGCATTAGTATGCTTGGTACCTGCTCGATGTACGATGGTAAGATTATATGTTTCCATTTCCTGCAGCCATCTAGCAGTCTGACCAGTCGGTCTCTTCAAAGATTTCATCCAGCTGACGGCAGCGTTGTCAGTTCTCAGTGTTACTTCTTGTCCATACAGATATGAGTGGAAACTTTTAAGGGCTTTTATTACTGCAAGCAATTCTTTTCTAGTTACACAGTACAGCTGTTCGTGTTTATTCATGGACTTCGACATATATGCCACCACATGTTCTGCTCCGTCTTCGTTTAGTTGTGACAGTACGGCACCCACGGCTTGATCACTAGCGTCTGTATCTAGTATGAAGGTTTTCCCCGGTTCGGGATACGCAAGTATTGGAGAAGTGATTAACGCAGTTTTCAACGTATCAAATGACACTTGACATTCGGCAGACCAAATAAAGTAAACCCCTTTTTCACAAATTTTATGTAATGGTCTAGCAATTCGGGCAAATTCCTTAACAAATCGCCTGTAGTATGAGCAAAGGCCTAGAAAGCTTCTCAATTGTTTAGCTGACTTTGGTATAGGCCAATCTTTCACAGCTTCCGTTTTCTCAGGTTCGGTCGCTATTCCCTGTTCCGAAACGATATGTCCCAAAAATTTTACTTCCCTCTGAAAGAATATACATTTTGAAGGTTTCAGTTTTAAATTCGCTTCTACAAGTCGTTGAAAAATATTTTCTAATCTCTGTAACCCCTGCTCGAACGTTGAACATGGTGAGATTATATCATCCATATATAATAAAAGTTCCACCCACTGTAGTCCTCTTAATGTGTCTTCCATCAGTCTTTCAAACGATGAAGGAGAATTAACTAAACCAAAAGGCATAACTGTGAACTGGTAGAGACCCATACTTGTTACGAATGCGGTTTTGTGTTTATCTTCTGGTGCCATTTGTATTTGCCAGAAGCCAGAGTTGAGATCCATGGAACTGAACCAAACAGAACCAGTAAGTGCATCCAGACAGTCATCTACTCTGGGAAGAGGATAGGCATCTTTAACTGTTACTTCATTGAGACGTCGGTAGTCCACACAGAAGCGAACTTCACCATTCTTCTTGTTAACGAGTACGATGTTCGAAGCCCATGCACTACACGAGGGCTCTATTACTCCCTTAGCTAACATTTTCTTTATTTCTTCTTTCTCTGTTTCTCTTCTTCCAATTGGTAATCTCCTAGTGTGTTGACGTATAGGAAAAGCTGTTCCCGTGTTGATGCGATGAGTCACTCTGTCGGTACATCCCAAATCGTCTGACGACTTTGAAAATATGTTCTGATACTTTATTAAAAGATTGGCCAGGGAATTTTGTTGGTGCTCAACCAAAAAGGTAGAGCTTCTCTTCAGTAACTCGATTAAGTGTTCTGGGACGTTACGGTCTACTTCGATTGGAGGGCTCTGTGCATCTGGTGTTGTCATCGCTACGATTCCCGATTGGCGGTCATAGTAAGCTTCACAAGTTGCAATTATTTGTCGGGCGTACAACGTTACAGAATTCTCGCTGTTATTCATTATCGTCACCCTGGTGTCTGTTTCATTTCTAGTATTGATTACTCCTGGTAGAATGTTGATTTCACCATCGAATTCGATTCCTTCTAGGTAACCAGATTCTGTTAAATGTTCGGATCCAGGTATGCTGACAGGTAGTAGAATTCCAGAGTATGCTGGTATCGTTACTGTTTTGTCCACCTCGACCCGACATATCATATTACATCTTCCCCCAACCCAGCATTTTATTTCTTTATCATCATCTAACCCGAGTGTCATTTTTTGGTAATTTAATTTATTGATGAAACGAAGGAGAAAATCTTGTCCTAAAATCGCATCCTGATTTACATCACATATCAGAAATGTATGTTCTAAGGTAAGATCTCCAAACTTTACTTTAAGCAATGTCGAACCAAAGGTCTGAATGTTATTTCCATTGACATCCTTAATGTCAAAATACGCCGCATCTATCTGGTACATGTGGCTTGGTATTCGGTCAAGACAATTCTTGGCCAGTATAGATGTAGTTGAACCACTGTCAATAAGGAAATCAAAATCAATATCAAATATTCCACCCGTTGTATAAAATGCGTTATCCCAAGTTTCATTCGTTTCACCAATATGACCTGTTCTCATAGACTTTGTGTTTCTTTTAGGCCTAGTAGTTGCCGCTGACTCAAGGCCTACATAGTCAACGGTCTCTCGTTTCCCGAACGACTGTACCCTGAACGCCGACTGGTTCCTGCATTTGGACGAGCTGTTTGATTTCTTTGGTAATTTATTCCCTTCCCTTGGTAATAATTATCACTGTCTCTTGAATATGCCGAATTTGGTTTTTGCGGACAATCTCTCATAAAATGACCTGGTACATTACAAGTAAAACACACTATTGGTCGGCGATCATAACCATTCCTTTTATGAGTCGAGTCAGCCCGTTCCAGATCTTCTAGTTTCTGCATAATCTGCTTTAAAGTCTCTTCTAATCCGTCCTTGGTAGGATTACCGCTTTTCTCTAACTTCTTAGGCATTGGTTTCTCGTCTTTACTTTCAATAGCCCGGACAATTGGTTTGCGTTTTTCGTCCCCCTCCCCAAGTATGGCTTCGTACTTCTCTATTATTTCAACGGCCTCGGATACACTCTGGCAATCTCGATCAAAACATCTACACTTCATGTCTGTCGATATTATTTGATACATTTTATTAAGAGCCAATGATTCTTGTGCGACCATATCTAGGTTACAGTATGCTCGTTGAGCCATTTGTCTAATGTCATCTCCGACGGACGCTATACTTTCTCCAGGCATTCTTTTGCGAGACTCTAATTTGGAGAGCCATTTATTCTGATGCTTCGAGCTACCAAAACGCCTGTTTAAAACTTCGATCAGGGCCGAATATGATGCTCTATCTGATAAGGGCAGACTCATGTAAAATGTCCTTGCAGGACCTCGTAGACAAGCTGCCAAATACAGTAGTTTTGTTCGGTGCGACCAATTGCCCAATTCTGCGCAGTCTTCAAAGTACGAAATATATTCCTCCCATCCATCTTTTCCTTGGTATGGTTCTGGTTTCATTGAAAATGTCTGGTTTGGTTCGGGCCTTTCCCGTCTCGCAAATTCATCGAAATCACGACGTCGCACCGACTCTCTTTCTCGATTCATTCTGCGATCCAAACGGGCCAATTCTATACTATCTCTAGGATTTGCCCTTGTGTTCAAAACATTGGAAGGCCTATCTAATTCTTCTTGATCGGAACCTTTATCCGAATCTCCATCACGGTGTACATCACCTTGACCAATTTCTTCTAATTCCACTTCATTTCTAATGAAAACCTCAGGATCGGGTGATTGAGACGCCATACTACTTTACTTTAAACTGTTTATATAAAATTCAATGTATTAATATTACTACCAAGTAATAGGGTTAGCATAGCGATCAACTGCCACGTCAAATTAACAAAAAGAAACAACAAACAAGATAAACTCTGTTAATTCTGTCTATATACATTTCCACCACGTCGGACATCATTTCTGCTACTGCTGACAGGTCAGTCGCTGGCTTCGTATCCATGGATGCTAATTAAAACTTTAACATCCCACTTCTGACACCAGTTGTAAGCCACCCCAAGCACCCTGTCAAATGCCGGTTGGTCTACGGGATTACTCATTAAATCATTTTTGTCAGGCCGATTCAATAAAGTCGTATCAAACTATAATCTCATAATTTCAGCTCCAACCTCTGTGTTCCCCGGGGAGTCATAGTATGAACATATTGAAAACAATACAAGTTTGTAGGGTTTCTGTTTCAACAAGGAAATGACTTTTAATTATCCTCGAATCATTAAATATCATAAACATAACAACATAGTGGAAATAAATATAAAAATAGTGAAATGGCGTCCGGCGTGGTGGGAGATAACGTCTTACAGTGTCTTTAACGGTGTTCCATATTTAGCGTACCGCGCAGTGACAAACAACCGGTACCCAGAGCCTTACGGAAGCCTAAAATCGTCATATATAAGGAAATTACTAATTTCGTATTCATCTCACCTTTGGACTTATAATAAATCGTAATGTTTAAACTAGAATTGAATAGACTATATAATAACGTTGCCTTAAACTGCTTAAGACTACTTAAGGGGACAAGTCTTTCCCGTAGGACGTTGAGACGTTATCTGCCATATTGCCGTTCCTGAGCTCTATTTATAAGCCTTACCAGGGTGTCACGTGAACGTCGCGACCAATTATTGTTTGCCCTTTTCGAGGCCTGTTCGGCGCAATATTTGAAATCATACATAAAACATTATTCCCCCACTATCAACTTGCCCTTTTGTTGCCCTTTTACATTAATCAATATTATGTACATTTTGAAACTAAGAACATGCAATTCGACGAAGTATTAAACAAATTATGAAACAATTAAAAACATCAACAAGACTGCACAACAGCGCGTCATGCGGAACATTCGCTAAGTGACGTGGTGCAATATAGTCCCTATGCCAATCCGTATTTCTAGTTATATAAAATTATGTATTACAAAACCGCGATGTACAATGATTTATAAAGTTATTCCTAACACAACAATTAATGAAATAAGCATCTTAACCACATAAACTATAATTATGGTTCATGAATACAATATGTTCAATGTTGACACTTCTACGAGTACGACGGCAAGTGACGAGAAGTCATGAGTTTGATAAAGTTATCTCGTTTAACCTGTGTTCTACTAATAATATGGACATGCAATTTACATTTTATGACTTTAACCGTTACAATGAATAATGGATATATGCTAATTTATAACTAGGAATGGACATTATTACAATCAAGGTAAGCAATTAGTTTTCTATCCGCGTGGTAATGGTACTGTAACATCGACATCACCCTGTACACCATTGACTTCGCTGCTATACTGCTAGGCTTGTGGTCGTTGTACCATAGTTAGGTGAAATCTTCCAAACACTGCCTTACTAGAGAAGGTCAGTAACATCATTCCGTTAACCTTTGCCAAAAGGCTAACAATATTAAAAACATCTACCGATTTGGTTCATACTGTGGTGAGACTTAACACAGACCCTCGAGAGAAGGCCTATAATAATAACATCCACCGATCACGTTTATACACGGCTCACATACGTTGGCCGAATGAAGGCCTATAATAATATTCAAGGATCAAGTTTATACACGGCTCACATACGTTGGCCGAATGAAGGCCTATAATAATATTCAAGGATCAAGTTTATACACGGCTCACATATCTTGGTCGAATGAAGGCCTATAATAATATTCAAGGATCAAGTTTATACACGGCTCACACACGTTGGTCGACTGGTCCTGGTGACTTTTACAATATGGTTTGGTTGTTAACGCTAACAATAGTTTTGGACATGCGCAAGTGCCCAAGAGCATACACACACTGGGGTCAATTCAAACTGTTACACCGGATCCATTCACTTAATTTTTTACTGTTTATTTTATGCAATGTGTAATTTCTGTCTTGTCCGCTGGTTTATCTTGTATATTTTTGTTTTGCTTGTACTGTGGTCCTCCTTCAATCTTTCTTGGCATTCGGCAAACCTCGGTTATATGATCCGTTAGTACCTAGGTTTGCCGAATGTCTTTCTTTGGGAGACGGGTTATTCAAGACTACATTTCTACCAATCCTCTTGAAGAATTTTGTTTACCTCGGCGATGGTCAATGTTAACTTCCGGAAGAGTTGTGTTGCTTAGAAACAAAGATTGTGAATCTCTAGCCCAAGCAGTATATAATTGGGTTTCTTTATTTTGGTATTGTTCGTGTGTCAGATAAAGTACAAAGAAAATGGTAAGATATGTTTGTCTCAATCACGGTACATTTTTTTACTTTAAAAAATGCGTTTTGGTGTGTGATTTTCAGTGTTGAATAGCCTAGACAGTAGGCCCTAAATCATAATGTCAATCATTGAATCAATGACTACACATCCAAGTGGTCTTGGTCCGAGTGGTCTGGATACCATATAAACTGATTTACATTCAATCATCAAGTCAATTGATTCCGTTTTTACTCTACTAATTTCAAATCAGCTATGTTTGCTGAAACAAGCGCAGCAGTCTCAATCATTGTCGCATTGTGAGTCAATCGAATGCAAATTTCTAGCATCTGGTTATTCCAGTCTAAATATGATTATGATACACCGTTTGATTTAGTGCAATGTGTCCAGCCTCGACCCTCAAGTCTCTTGTAACAAACGGGGGCTGAGCTGAAGCGCATTTATAGGTACACGAATTGTACCAATGGTAAAACGTTTATTTTGTCTTTTAAAAATATTGAATATAATTAATATCAGAAGCCCATCTTTTTATGGTAAGATCACAACAAAATTCAAATGTTAGATAAAAGTATACATGTACACTCATACATGTATAAAGGAGGTAAATCATTACTATGGGACCTAGAAATTGACATTATTTTCTAATCAGTTATGTTCAGCGAAATACACCAGAAGTCTCAATCAAATGGCAATCTCTAGTGTCTGGTTATGTTATTCCAGTCTACATCGATAGTATTCATGTGCATATTAATTTATTTAGAAATTGTATGCATCAATGCTAGAAATATATTTCTTCATTTCCAAAGATAATGGCCAGATATTACAAATGATATTGATACGGAACAGTTATTACAAATGTTATCCTATACAGGTAGAATGTATTATGTTGTTTTTTTCCAACTGGAAGAAGCTCCTATCTATTTTTGAAGTGATTAACAAAGACCTCTGATATATAAGCTTTCAAGAACTGCATTACTGATATATATTATGATAGATAGAGATACATCATGTACAATGTACATGTACCTTATTATTATTAACCAATTTTTTTATTTTAATTTGTTTAGCCTCCAAAAAAGAAGAAGAGTGGTAAGAAGAAGGGAGGAAAGAAATCTGGAAAGAAAGCGAAAACCCCAACTGTTATAGATGGCGTTCCTACAGAAGAAATGTCTAAAGAACAGGTATAGGATAATAATAATAATAATTTATTTCTTATATAGCGCATTACACAGAAGTTTCAACGCGCTTTACATATAAACAAATGCTACATTAAAACTGATATAATAACAATACTGTGTAGAAGTATTTAAAAATACGATGAGGTAATATACAGCATATGTTAAACTGTTGCATATACACACAGAAATATGATACATTTAATACATTCAAATTTATAATAAAAACAGGAGGATAGATGTGGCAATATATGTACATGATATGATATTTTACAGCAGTTACAAGTTTTAGGACTCTTTAAAAAAAAGATGTGTTTTCAACTGACGTTTGAAAGATCCAGAATTTGAAATTGTTCGAAGAGAGACGAGCATTCCAGAGCCTATGTAGATAAAATGATGCAGTATTCAAGTTTTCTAACTTTGTGCATTGAATTGACATAATAATTATTCTCAGATCCTCGTACAGACTGATAAACTCAAGACCTGTTTCTCATTTGATCTGTTTTATCATATTCATAGATGGACACGCAACAAGTCCCTTTGGCTAGATTCTCTGAGGCTCATGCCAGTTAAATTCTCAATGTCAACAGTAAACCAAGCGACAGATTTTTGACATTGCACGATTTTAATTCTATGCAGATTAGTTTCTCAAACTCAAAATTAGTTTTAGAGAGAAATATACAAAATGAGGTACTTTTGATATTACTTTGCTGTAGATGAGATAGAAAGAAACATTACAAATCACAAGTTCACAGATTTTTAAAAAAAATCCTGACATTATTTCAGCTTGAAGAGCACATTGCTCGATTACGTGAAGAATTGGAGCGTGAAAGAGAGGAGAGAAATTATTTCCAATTGGAAAGAGATAAAGTTAATACTTTCTGGGAGATTACTAAGCGTCAGTTGGAAGAAAAGAAAGCTGAACTTCGTAATAAAGACAGGGAGATGGAAGATGCAGAGGAAAGACATCAAATTGAAATCAAGGTATTATCAATCATCTAGAAACATCTGTTGCACTGTCATAGTCATATTTCCATCACTTTTAAATTTGATGTGACTAAACTATGAAATGTCTACCTACAAAATTTCAGATTTTTGTAAGAATCTTCTAATTTCTAAGAAGTTGACTACGATATGAAACGATCCTAAATTCTGGTGAACAATGTGTGATGTTTTTATTAAAATAACTGGAATTTATTTACTAATTGTTGTTATATTTGATGTTATGCTGTGATATTTTGATTTTTTAAAAATATGAAAATATGATCAAAGATTTAAATGTTTTGCTATAATACAGTTTATGATTTCAAATTCTGGGGTTTCTTGTCCTGTGTAATTTAGCGTTGATTTATAGAATTTTGGGTACATGTACAAAATTCTTTACTCTTAGTCTTTTCTCTTTTTCTGTACAAAAGGTCTACAAACAGAAAGTGAAACATCTGCTGTATGAACACCAGAACAATGTGTCTGAATTGAAGGCTGAAAGTGGTGTATCACTTAAACTAGCACAGGATGAACATGAGGGTAATGAAACTGATTTAAGAAAAGACAAACGAGCCCTTAAAGTTCATCTTAAAGAGCAAGAATTGGCTCATGAAGATGTCATCAAAAATTTGAAACGGGTAAGTGAACTCTAGAATCTACTGTAAATGGAAAATAAAGTCAGCTTAATAGAAATAGTGATGTTATAATCTTTTGACACGTCACGTAACTGAGGATGTAGATCGTTCAACATAATATACATACAAATCCAATAACAGAGTTAAGAAAACAATATTCCCAGACACAATCATTTTATAGGCTCAATTTTAGAAATGATTATTTATGTTTCACTGTAACATTTTATGCATCAAAAAATGCATAATTAAGGTAGTCACTAGTAAATAAATTTTGTTTCTGAACTGACACATCTATAAATAGAATTTATGTCAGAGTTTTCATGACTGGCAGGGAACAGTATCTAGTCATTCCAAGGATCGACAGGTGACCTATGTATACGTTGGGCTGAATTTTTAACAACCCTTGACAGTTGGAATTTGAAATCAATATATTGTCATTGATTAAACTGAGCAGAGTTTTTGAGCAAAATGTCCCTTATATAGCACGGCATATGCCGGTCTTCATTATTTCAGTTGGTGTATAGAAACCATTTCATTTCTTTATATTCAGTTCTGACTTTTTCTATAATAATTATATATTTGAATATATGGCTCCATGAATATTAATTCTTATTAAAAAATTATTTTTCCAGTCTAATGATGAAGAAGTGACAAAATTGAGAGCAGATTTTGAACGACAGGCTCGTGAAATTGAAGCTAAATATGAAAAGAAAATGAGAACATTAAGAGATGAATTAGATCTAAGGAGAAAAACAGAAATTCATGAAATTGAGGAACGTAAAAATGGACAAATTAACACATTGATGAAAAATCATGAGAAAGCGTTCAGTGACATTAAAAATTATTATAATGACATTACATTGAATAACCTGGCATTGATAAACACGCTGAAGGTAAGTTGGTATAAACTGAGAAATACTCAGACCTTGTACACATGAAATTAGTTTTGACTAAAAAACTTCTCTAGTCTGGCTAAATTCACACATGTGGTTTGTGCATGCTTTGACAATATGCTTCTTTATTCAAATAATGAAGCAAAGGAATTTATGTGGAAAAGTTTTGTTTCTTTATTCATAAAAAGATAATGTTGCAAAATAAATATTGTGCATTGCTAAAAAAAATTATCATAGAAGAAGTACTGACCGATATAGGCATTCTGGAAGATTAATAACACTAACAGTACTAATATAAAATTATTGTTAAAGTAATATTGCCTACTAAACAATTTCATACGAACATAAATATTATTTAAATATTTTTAAGGAACAAGTAGAGGATATGAAGAAAAAAGAAGAAAGGATGGAGAAACAAATGGCAGAGGTTATAACAGAGAACAAGAGATTAACAGAACCATTACAAAAAGCTAGAGAAGAGGTGGATGACCTCAGGAAACAATTAGCTAATTATGAAAAAGATAAAGAAACTTTAAGGGTGAGTATTTTCAATTGTTTTTGCAGCTTAGTTTATTTCATCAATTCATATTTTGCTATCCTTAAAATAAACTGAATATGTCAAAACAAAGCAAATAATGAGTAGCCTCTATAGATTCACAGGGAATACAAAATATTTTTATTACCCTAAAAAATAATGCAAAACAAAACCAATAGAAAACTGTAACTTTTATTAGTTGTTGACACATTCCTTAATACAACTGATCTTTTGGTAACGTATTTGTCAATAATTGAATCAATGAAAAATAAACGGCCCATATCAAATTTTTCTACAATAGTAGCATGAATTATATGGTTAATATCATGATTTTGATTATGTTTATTTTCCTCTCCAAAAAGATGACAAAAGCTAGATTACGAGTAACGGAAGAAGAATTCCGAGCTTTGAAGTGGGAACATGAAGTGCTTGAACAAAGATTCCAGAAGGTAAGTGTACAGTTTGTTTTATTAGAGTTGTGTCCCTTATGTTCATCTGTCATAAAATTAAGAGGTCTTTACAATAATAGTAAATAGAGAAAATGGACTGATTTTTGGTGTTAATATAACCTGTTACATAGAATACATTAATTACGCCTTTAAAATTATCATCAAAGGATGACTAAGAACATTGTAGTTCAGATGAAAATTAAGTTTATACGATTGATTTTCTATCGAGGAAGTGGTGTTTTCTGATAGACTTTGTGATTACAAATACTACTGAATAATAACTTACTGACATACATACTTTCATATTTAGACTCAAGCTGAAAGGGATGACTTGTACAGGAAATTTGTCAAAGCCATTCACGAAGTTCAGCAAAAGAGTAACTTCAAAAATCTCTTGTTGGAAAAGAAGTTGTCTGCCCTGGCTGATACATTAGAAAAGAAAGAAGCTCAACTCAACGAAGTATTATCTGCCTCTAACCTTGATCCTACAGCTTTAACAGTTGTCACACGCAAACTAGAGGTAAATCTTAATCTAATTCTAACTTAAACAATCCTTGTTTATCCCATTGAAATGAGCAAAAATGTTTTAAGAAAAACCAAGCTATAAGGAAGTCTTTGTGAAATAATATGGCTATTTATACAGTGGAATTATGTCCCTACAGTAATCTATGAAGAAAAATTACCCTAAGTATTTAAGCACCCTTTATAATTTTTTTAATATATTTTAATTTTACTATTGTTTTTCAGGATGTCCTTGATTCCAAAAATAGTGCCATTAAAGATCTACAGTATGAATTGGCCAGAGTTTGTAAGGTAAGGGAAATGCAAATATTTCTTTGATCAAACATATTTGCTTTAGATCACAATATCTGCCATTTAGTCAAGTGGCATGGTTTCATTACACTCTTCTACGTGATATATCTGGGTTGCCTGTCAAGCACTGGTTGCCATGATTTCAATTACCATATTATAGATGTTACGGTTATTATCTAATTGACTTGGAATCTATACACTGTGTAATTCATGGAATAAAGAATCCTTTGATTATCAAAGATTTCCGTAATTAATATCTGACTTATAGCCCTTGATCTCTTGTGGATGGTCTTGGGGCTAAACTTATCATCCTATTGACTTGAAATTTATATGTAGTGTTTATGTTCATGAAGTGAAAAGGGCTCTAATGGCTTAATACACTGTTCAAGATCATAGGAAGAAGTCTATTGAATATTGATTGTCTACAATTTCTGATATTTACTGTCATAATTATGGCACTTAATTTCTCCTCTCTAAATAATATAAAACATATAAATGACCTTATGTTATTAGTCACATAGTAAGACAACTACTGAATTTTAATTTTTTAAAAACTGTTTTTGTTTTCTTTCTAGGCTCACAATGATTTACTGAGGACATACGAGAGTAAATTAAATCAGTTTGGTATACCAACAGAAGAATTAGGATTTAGACCTTTAGAAAGTACAGTTGGGGGTCAAGCTTTAGGTCAAGGCCCAGCAGGTCTTGTGTCTGCTCCGTCCTAGTTAATCAATGACTAGCTCTGTTTTTTAAAAGTGTTCACTAAGAGAAGATGTTGTTCAGAATGAAGTAAAATTTAACTAGACAATACTCTAATTAATTCACTTCTCTGATGTTAAAATATTTCAGATTTACATACGCCAACATTTCATGCAAGAGTATACTGTCATTTTTAACTGCTCTGAGATTGGTTTGTGAGATTTTTTTTCAAAACTTGCTGAGATTGTCCAATATTCATCGAGTTCTGTTCCTGTCAATGGAACCTCTTTTCAAACATATTGGGCTTCAGTTACATGAGGTCTGTCATGTTATAAAATGCTGTCTCAAAAAATTTAAGATGAATGAGATAGTTTGCTCATCATAAAGAGTAACTCTATTGAATTTCAGACCCATCAATTTCATGGCCCTTAATCCTGAAAAATTGAAAGTCATCTTTTAAAATGCTGCTGGTGGCCATATATTCTTTTTCTGACACATTTTGAAAGAGCTAGTCACTTTTATCAAATATTTCTACACACATCATAATGAATCCAATTGTTCACATGGTCATAAAGTGTTTTTTTTTAAATACATGTAAATTTAATGCAGGTATTCCTTGATATTGTTTTTAGAATATGTACATAGACCTGTATTGAAATGGCCCTTAGAGCCTTTTAAAGAATATTATAAATTTTACCATCCAAATATTTAAGAATTGTATAAAAATAAAAGCAAAATAAGAATATAAATCTAATCGTGTAGACATTTATAGTGTATCTACTACTTATTTATCTGTGATATAATAAATTATAATCTCAATTACATGTGTATATTGTTGTTATATTGGGATATGGTATTTTAATAAAAGTTGGGGGGTTGATTAGGCAAGTGGTCCAGTGGTCAAATTTGTGTGCTTTAGATCATAAAGCCTGTCATTTAGTTCGGTAATAAAATAAAAGTTCGGTGTTGATTAGGCAAGTGGAGCAGGGTCATCTGTACAATCTCTTGGGTTTCCTTCCATTGTTATAGACCACTACACACAATCAAATTATTCAAATAAAATTGAATCATATGTTAGTCCCCAAATGACCTAGTTTGTGTTGAGGGGATGTTGAACCCCGTTTCTGTCTCACTCGTTTATTGAAAGCTACAATCAAGGTCATTTTGATAAAACATACATTATGCAAGAGCTAAATCTGTCTATTATAGGTTTTTCTTTAGGCCTGAAATAATATATAAACTATTAATTATACAATAATTTATGTATCAAGACCATAATCCCCTCTCGATGTCGACGCTAGCCTGCGATATTTGTTGGATTATGATACGATTTGCCTCAACTTTCCTTCCTTATCTAATCTCCCATAATGTATCTTTAAGTATATGAGTATAATATGATTTTCTTTGAAGTCGGTATCTGTCTACATTTAAAATTTTAGATTTTGTGTTGAATTGCAACTGTTTAAGCCCCCAAAAAACTAATAACGGGACTGGTAGATTGATTGATTGATTATCTTTATTTCCTCAAAAAGGAGATTACGTAAGAATACAAAAAACATCGGATCAATTTAATTAAACAATCTAACCAAGATGTCTAATTAGTTCCTTTAATGTAATTTCAATCATGCAGCTTGAAAACAAGTATCTAATGCAACCTACTGTAGTTATCTTGTCGGTACGGACAGACATAACACCCCTCAATACATTGATGACTCAAAAGGTGGAAAACAAATCATGTTGTAAATATGTAGTGTCTCTCTTTAAACTTACAAGATGTGGGAAAGAAAAAAACTCGAAATGAAAGTGAACTGGGGCAATTTGTTGACGGGGCTTCGCAGCCACCATTACGGGCAGTTTGCAAAATTGATTGTATGAATGAGGTTATACAGCAATTTTTTTTTTTCTTACAAAAAGTACTAAAGTTACATAGCTTAGACCTTTGATGATTTTATTAGTTAAGATCTAATCTACTTAAAATCTGTATTATAATCCAGATAGTAGACTCTCTTCCTATCAAAGGCTTAACTTAAATATTTTCAGCCGATGCTAATTGGAGCTTAGAAGCTTTTAAACTTTTAACATTAAAACAATGATCTGATAAAAGGTATGACAAGACGAGGTATGCGGCTTGGTCGTTTTTAAGAAGCCGTGATCTTTAAAACTAGCACTTCCCACACCCACAAAAGGAATTAGTATTGTTTCTTTTAACCTTATTAAAAGGTCAGATATTCAACCGGCCGTTTTTCTTGTTCATAGAAATAGGACTACATATATTATGTGCTGTCGTAATTAAAGGATGTGGGGCTTTATTCTTTGGAACCTTAAAATAGAGAAAAATGGGTCCTTAAAAATATTTTTAAAAATATTCATGTAATTTCTAATTAATTATGTTAGGTGAAATCAACTGATTATAAACTCTTCGTTGTGTCTTATATAATATATATTGTGTCTTATATAATATATATTGTGTCTTATATATTAGGGTTCCACATTTTCACGACAAGATAGCAACACCAATATTGATTGAAATGGGCCATTAATGAATTTCGTATAACATCATTTAAAAAGCCAGTCGATCATTATCTAGGTTGACATTCCGGATCACTAAAATTGTGTGTTCATTGATCTTATCTCGAATCTAGCCAATGAACATCATTATTTTAACCAATCACATTAAATAAAATTATTAACGTAAAGAAATGCCTGGATCTTCATGTACTGTACGCAGCCTATCAGAATGAACCCCGAAATGAAATAGAAATGAAATTTTAATTAGATCGATACGATTCCTGTCCTGTATGCGACCTTAGTTAGTGCGGACTTATTCTGTTGTGCATGTTTTTTAGTCAACAGATTACAAATATGTATAGAAATTTCGGCATAGCAACTAAACTGAATAATAAAACCACTATAGGGGATAATATTCCTTAGAAAGTACTATAGTGTCATATTTAAGTGAAGTGTAAATTTTTTAATATCCGTTTTGTTACCAGCGTCTAAAGTATGTTGTTAAACCTGATTTAGGATCTTATCTTAGTAAAAAGTTTGACATGTTGAGAAGGTTATTTAGTTACAAATTACATTAAGTAGTATGCCTGTATACGATAAAAACTCAACACTATTTAGTCTCTGTAAACAAACTTACAACAAATATAGAGCCTCTGCAATTATATTTTCAAAATGTCCATGTTGTTGGCCCGTCTGCAGTCTCTTAGTCCGTAAAAGTAATGCACATACAAAAACACACATTTCCAGACAATATTTAATACCAAAACAAATCCAAAAATATATATAAAACAAAGTCAATGTCCGAGGTATAACTGCAAACAAAACTATTCACTAGTGTAACTGATTTTACTTTTTTTTCCTACTGAACTGGAAACCCCCTTTTTTTGTGGATTTGGATTATGGAATGATTACATTTAAAGGAAACCTTATCGATTACGTCAGTAACGCACATAGTCTCTACACCCGACTTTCCTATAGTAATGTTACGAGATAATATTATTGTCAGCCCCACATACAAAATACTGTGAGGCAGTGGAATGGAATTCCAATACGGCATACTGTCTGAAGCAATATTTCATTTGTATGTTTACGTGTGCATTGTGGTGAAGGGGGGTTGCATCTGCGAAGGCGTCCCAAACATGTATCCGGACAGTGTTTATATACGACCACGGGAACCCATATTCTTGAAGCAGTGGGGCCCGATAAACCCCTCTCTGTCCATTGCTGTATTGGCTTCTGATACTGGGGGGGGGGGCTAATCTTCCAAGTTCAACCCAATCTATGAGTACGGCAACATGGCAGTCCTTCGTTTAATCTAGCTAGGGTCTTCCCTAAAACTTCGGACAGTAATTCAAGTTGTTAGAAGCGGTGAAATTATTGTTCACGAACTTCACACTAAACCCACTCAATGGCCTAAGGCGGCGATGGAAGTTCTAAAAACAGGAAGAAGCTTCGGCACTCCTGTGTTTAGTCTCTCTCCCCATTCCCCGTTTCCCCCTTGCATGGCGATTTCTCTTGACGTTTTGCTGTAGAGTCGAAAAAAGTTTTTTAAAATAAATTTTCTGTCAGGTTTTGGTGAATATTTATGATTTTGAGGCGGGAGGATACAAGAGTTGTGAGGTTGGTTACGTTGAAATGTAGGGCCGGAAATTGCATGTTTATTTGTCCCTACTTCCAGCTTGTGTATCTCAAGTTTTTCTTGGTGAACCTCATACATGCTTTTGGGCAAGAGTTTGCCACATGTTGCTCCATCTATTGCAGAAAGCGTTCTACCCAACGAAAATTTGAGAAAAAATGGGGCCGGTCTAAGAGACGAGAATTAACATAAAAGAACTTAATCATATTTTAGAGAAGGTGAACATTTGGCATTAGCTTAGATTTACAGTACGGTTACATTTTTGCTTGTAAAATATATTCACCGCTTCCTTATTATATTTTATGAATGAATTTATAAACAGATAAATAAAAGTATATTAAACTACAGGACGTGCCATCTTCCACAATTTCCTTAAGTTGTCTCTAACTAAGACGTTATTAAACTTATCAAAAGATTTCTATTGTTAGGTAAGTTGCTATCAGTCGGGTGTTTGTGACTAAAACAATAAGATGTGGTTGTTTGTGAATAGATTCCAGCTTGAACTAATACGATATATGACATTACAGTGTTTGTATTACCAACTTCAGCCTCTTAAGTTTTTTTTGTGATTCGACAATCTTTTGTTCTTTCATTTCGTCACAATTCATTTCCTGAAAAATTACAACCGGGAAAAAGCAGTGACAGATTAAATACAGGTCAGGTCTTTTTAAACGCATAAACATGGTTTTAATGTAGAGTTTTTTCAGGGATGTTAATTTGAGACTTATTCCTCTACCTAGTTACGGTACAACGACACAAACCTAAAACAAAATTTTTTAAAAAAAAGTATTTATTTGGAGGAATCTAAAATAATTCGTTTAATCAATTTATACTGTACCAATGATTATGAACATTAATAGAAAGCTCATTAACCATGTCTATACCTCTCTCTACTGTATTATAGTATCATGTCTTAAAGCTTCACTCAGTTCCGATACCAGTTAGCCTACATCATTTTGGTTATTGACCGCTCAACTCCCCTTTTCATTGAATTAGATTCAAGTGAATTGTTCAATTCCGAAAAGTTTATTCGATGCCCTGTTGAGTGTATGGCGGGGTATCGGGTTCAAAATGCGATCTAGAGTAAAAAGTAGAAAATCAAAAAGTCAAAAGAGAAAATTCTTATCCAAAATGGACATTTTCGTGTGGGAAACATATACCGCTCGTGCTTTTCAACCTAATACGTCCACCTTTTCAACTGTAAGTCGTAAATATTCTACTTTCAACAACTTAATTTCTACTTTCAATAATCAATTTTTGACATTCGACTTTCAATAATCAATTTTTGACATTCGACTTTCAATAATCAATTTTTGACATTCGACTTTCAATAATCAATTTTTGACATCAGGATTCTACTTTCAACAACATAATTTCTACTTTCAATAATCAATTTTTGACATTCGACTTTCAATAATCAATTTTTGTCATTCGACTTTCAATAATAAATTTTTGACATCAGGATTTTCTCCATGCATATTACGGAAATAAATTTAATCACGTGACTATTTCTGCATGTCATTAAAATACGGTATTTTCCGGGAAAAAAACGATTGGGCAGAAATAGTCACGTGATCAAATTTATTTCCGTAATATGCATGGAGAAAAACTTGAGGAGAAAATCTCGAGTAGAAAATCTGAAGTTGAAAGTCGAATGTCAAAAATTGATTATTGAAAGTAGAAATTATGTTGTTGAAAGTAGAATTTTCTCTTTAGACTTTTGATTTTCTACTTTTTACTTTAGATCGCATTTTGAACCCGATACTCCGCCATATGAGTGAAGTATAGCGGTAAATAAGATTTAACAGAAGTACTACTATTACTTCGAAATCTCATTAATATATTATTTATATATATATAAATAAATAAATAAAATATACGTCCAGGTAAAAATATCTTCCACTTTACTTCATTATGACATACATTAAATCATTTAAACTAGCTGTCTGCCTTCTATGAGCGTCTTCAGATATCAATATATATACACACATTTCGTTTCGTTTTAAAATGGGTTCGTCCGTCCGTCTGTCTGTCTGTCCGTCACACTTTTTGGGACACAATAACTCTCTTTCCAATTGAACCAGAATGCCCAAACTTGATGTAGGTGTTTATTAGGTCAATGCGCATTTTCTGCTTGGGGTAAGCAGAGATGAGCAATTTGAGTGGTTGATGTTTTGGGACATGATAACTTTAGTCCTTATAACGGGGGTGATAAAACGGTGTATAGTTTCATGATATCAATAAATTGACTAAGTTCGATAATGATTGGTCGAGACTTTGGAACACAATAACTCTCATTCTAATAGAGTAAGAATGTTTACACTGCGAATGATTAATATTGGTAGGGTTGGTGACTATATCCAAGATTTATTTTACTATCACTTCATGAAGATATTTTCAAGATGGCGACCATTTTTGGCGGGAAAATTGGTCGATGTGCAGATATTAATTAAGTATTAATGTTTGTTGTCAATATAATATATGTTAACGGGGGCACAGGCTCCATTTACGACCATGTAATATGACCACATATTCACCTATTTAGCGTATTACCAATATTGATGCCACTTATTGTGGCGGGAAAACAAGACGATGTGCGATTATTGGTGTCAAGATGTTTTTGTTTGGGGGGGGGGGGCAGATTCCATGTCTGTCATGCGTAAAATGATGGTATGTCCACCAAGATGGCAGAACGTTTTCTAAACTCATTATCATTCTAGTATCATTTATTTACTTGTCGTTATTTGCAGTTAAATTCTTCTACATAGTATTATGCTCTTAGCATGTATTATTTAGTATATTATTTAACGATGAAAACCTTCATCCGAGATGAACACTGAGCTGATATTGATTTTCCCGGGACTGAAAAGCCTACTCATTCGGTGTCTTGTAGCCTAGTCCATCTAGCATTGAAATTGCCCAACTTGCAACTAATTGCAACACAAGGTTTTCTTAGTGCAAATTGGAGCATGGGCTTGTATGAACAACATATTAAAAATATACAAAAATATAGTTTGTGGAAAAGGTATTTTTCGGATGTTTTTAATTTTCAAAAAGTGGAAAAACTTCGGTTTTTTTTATGAATTTTGAGAGAAAATGAAATTTTATTAAAACATAAAAATAATAAAATTGTTAAAAAAAGGGTCAAAAATCGACAAAATTGGTGTTTTATTTTCAGATCTTTAAATGCTTTGAATTGTGAGCGAAAGGCAAATATTTATTGGGGAATGGATTTATTTCACACCCACAACATATTAAAATTAGTAAAATATAAATAAATATATAATTTGTGGGGGGGGGGGGTCTATGAATTGTTTTGGGAGAAAAACATTTTTTATTTGGTGGCTGTTTTATATTATACCCCCCCCCCCTTTAAAAGTCAAATAGTTACATGTTTTAATAAATTACAAAAAATCGTCTTATGCTTACTTTTTCGATAAAACAGTTCACATATTTAGGTTTTTTTTGCATCTTCAAGATCTTCATCTGATGAATTAGAGCAGTTGATGCCTCTGCATCCTCCACACCCAAAAGAGCAACTAAGGCCATTTTTTCGTATATTATTTAACGATGAAAACCTTCATCCGAGATGAACACTGAGCTGATATTGATTTTCCCGGGACTGAAAAGCCTACTCATTCGGTGTCTTGTAGCCTAGTCCATCTAGCATTGAAATTGCCCAACTTGCAACTAATTGCAACACAAGGTTTTCTTAGTGCAAATTGGAGCATGGGCTTGTATGAACAACATATTAAAAATATACAAAAATATAGTTTGTGGAAAAGGTATTTTTCGGATGTTTTTAATTTTCAAAAAGTGGAAAAACTTCGGTTTTTTTTATGAATTTTGAGAGAAAATGAAATTTTATTAAAACATAAAAATAATAAAATTGTTAAAAAAAAGGGTCAAAAATCGACAAAATTGGTGTTTTATTTTCAGATCTTTAAATGCTTTGAATTGTGAGCGAAAGGCAAATATTTATTGGGGAATGGATTTATTTCACACCCACAACATATTAAAATTAGTAAAATTATAAATAAATATATAATTTGTGGGGGGGGGGGATCTATGAATTGTTTTGGGAGAAAAACATTTTTTATTTGGTGGCTGTTTTATATTATACCCCCCCCCCCTTTAAAAGTCAAATAGTTACATGTTTTAATAAATTACAAAAAATCGTCTTATGCTTACTTTTTCGATAAAACAGTTCACATATTTAGGTTTTTTTTGCATCTTCAAGATCTTCATCTGATGAATTAGAGCAGTTGATGCCTCTGCATCCTCCACACCCAAAAGAGCAACTAAGGCCATTTTTTCGACAACCATGTCTCCTGTTATCGCAAGCAGATTAACAGTTGCAGTGGATTATCTTGGAGAAAATCAAGAGCAGGCTGCTGTGACATTTCAATTGGGAGCAAGTTTTCATTCAGTGTTGTCCAACCCCATACCGTTGGATTCATATCAATAACACTCTTGTTCAGCCAATACTGGCACTGCAGATACACACGCAATGAATGAAATTGTGCTGCATTTGAAGTGGGTAAAAGTGACTGGACTTTGATACTTACAACACGACTTTTGATATAAATTTCCAGCTTTAATTATAGCTCCTTCTTCTTGTTTTTTGATATTGGCGAATCTCGAAAGACGAGCTACTGGTTTTTCGATATTCAGGCTTGAATCTTTAAAAAGTAGACTTGATGGATGTATATCTACGGAGTGTCTCCAAAACACATTTGATTAAATCAGTTGTGTATAACGAACTAAAGATATCATAACTGGGGATGCCTGAGCAGTGGATTCACATAAAAACTGCTTTTTCTCCTTCTTTTTGATATTGGCATATATGTCGAAAACGAGCTACTCGTTTTTCGACATTCAAACCTAAATTAAAAAGAAACCCCAGATTTGATGGATGTTATCTACAGAGTGTCTCTAAAACACACATTTAATTAAATACGTTTTGTAAAAAGAATGATATTCAGACTTGAATCTCAAAAAAGTAGATTTGAGATCGTATATTTACAGAATGTCTCCAAACCACATTTGATTAAATCAATTTTGTAAAATGAACTAAAGATATCATAAATGAGGATGCCTGAGCAGTGGATTCCCATAAAAACTACTCTTTCTCCTTGTTTTTTTTCTATATTTGAATCTCAAAAAGCCGACTAGATGGATGTATATCTACAGAATGTCTCCAAAACACAATCGATTAAATCAATTTAATACGTTTTCTCAAAGGGAAAGAGAGCGTAACAGCAGCGTGTGGCTTTCTCCAATAAACGTAGCAAGAAGTAGATAAGCGCCCATCATGCTCTTGCCAAGACCACACCAAGCGCTTAATACGCCCAGTGCACTCTGGTCAAGATCGTACTACGCTCATGTCCAAGCTCTGGCTACACGCAACGTGTTCCCACCATGATATCGCGGCTAGCAGTCCGACCGGGAGATTTCCTCACCACACCTCCGTGACGTGCTTATCAGGCGTAAGACGCCTTCCCACCACACAATAGAGAACCTGCCATACCAACCCCATGGAAAAACATGTGAAATGCTGTTGCATTTGAAACATAAAGTATGTCACCAATTACACAACCCGCCACCAGTTATTTAAATGGTGATGGCAGGAGTCGGGTCGTCGTTTAAGTGCTGATGTTGTTTGTCTTTCCAACCCAACAGCATTCCCCAGAACAACTTCTTCCACACACAGCCTGGGACCAGTTGATAATGTAATCTTTTCCACGAAGGGTTTTTTACAGCAAATATTACAAAATGTACTTCAGTTGGCGTCCTTTTTATTTCTTTGTATATCGCTTTATACATGCATGTGTGAACAACCTACCATCATTTCACGCCCCCGAAAACACAACTACTTAATCAAAACCAGCACCTCATCCCAAATAATGTGAATATGTGATCATTTTACACAGTCTGCGCCCCCGAAAACATATATCCTGATACTATAGACGACTACGTAATCAATATCAGCACATCGTACAACTTTCAAGCCACAAATGACCGCCATCTTAAAAATGTACAAAATAGGTGAACTTGCGATTACTTTACATAGTTGAAAATGATAAAAATGGAATCTAAGCACCTGAAAACATATATTATGGACACCAAAGACGCCTACTAAATTAATATCCGTATAATGTCCCATTTTCCCGCCAAATATGGCAGCCAATTTGGAAATTTGAAAACAGGTGAACATGTGAACATTTAACACAGTTGTAACCGTTAGAAATGGAATCTGAGAACCCTGAAACATTATATTGACACCAAACACTAGTACTAAAATCACCACATCGGCCGATATTCCCGCCAAAATGGTCGCTATCTTGGAAATATCTTCATGAAGTGATGGAAATGATCTAAAATATAGTCAAGACCTCTGTCAATATTAACAAATTGCCAAATCACAGTTGACAACATCACAAATAAGGTTAAAATAAAAAAAAATAAGTTTGAATATTATTGCTAAATGGCTACCCTCAAACATTAAACCCCCACGACGCACGTGTGTAATAGGGACAAACAACGCCAGAAAGTTCATTCTTTGACTCGGCTGTAAATAAATAAACCATCAAGAAACTATGGTTTTCTATTTCAGACACTTTTTGCGTCGCCTTTGTCGCTTTTTTCTATGTTGAGCTATAGAGAGACAAGAGAGACGCACCACTTTTTAACATGACGTCGACCTTCGCGTCGCGCTACGCCTTTTCTGAACAAATATTATATTTATAGAGTTGGTGATGAAATGCGCATGTACCAGGAGAATTTGTTTGCAGTTTATTTGCCGTTTGGTATGTTATCTCCAATACAGTAATTTATATTGGACACAAAGGATTGCCAATAACATCCTTTATATAACAAGACATTTCTATAATATTCATATATCATTTATATTTTAGAGTTCTGTTTTACATGTAATGTAAACTTAACATCGTGAACCCTGGTGTTAATGGGTGACCTTGTGTTCTCTGCAAATATAGTCATACAGTTTAACAGGGTACTGATAACGATGTGGTTTCCATTACTTACATCAGTTGTTTTTATACGTTCTCAGGTGTTGTAATGCTTTTAGTCTGAGACCGCTTTCGAAAAATTCCAAGATTCCGTTCACTTCTGCACTATGGTTAGCCTAGACACGGTCTATAATCGTTGGATGGAATATGAAAGTCAGCTACTATCTGTACCCTCACAAGCCTATATAGCGCCCTAGTGCAAAAGTTTAAGTGACTACCCCGCCCCCGACCCATTGCATACTGTAACTGCTTTGTTTAGTGTCTACGCTCAGCTCATTTTTTATGATTAAAGAAATTTTAAAATACCATTTTTATACTTTTAACACTCTGTCTACCTATTTACTAAATCAAATAAAAAAAATTCTATAATATGTCTTGGAAAAAATCATAATTCTATACCTTCTCCATTTGCTGAATTATGAACTGGTTAACGCAGATTTAGGGGAAGAAAAGACCATATCCGTACTAAATTATATTCTATTCCACTTACTATTTTGAAATTACTTAAAGCTGAATGTTTGGATTCAAATTGTACTGACCCTGCATCCACTGAATATTGGGTTGTATTGTTCTTGACATGGCCCACCGTCGTCTGGGCATTGCAACTGAGTCTGATGCGTCGCACACCACCAACAGTTCATTTCTAAAATTGAAATTAGCTAATAAAGGCATTGATGCTGTCGGATCAAGCCAAATTTTACACCATAAGCAAGTCACATCGCACATCCCTCCTTACTTCACAACTGTTACTGTTCCTAGGATTTCTTATACGTATACAAAACCAATTGCATCCAAAATATTTAATTGCAGAAACGCATTATCTGACATCAATGCAAAAGACTTATATAATAACCCTCTACCATGTTCTTGCTCTACGTCGTCCTTTACCCACTAGCTGGACATGTGGTCACTGGTGATTTGAACATAGTCCAGAATAATAAGTTACGTGAAATTTTGTCCAAAGGACCAAAATACCGGGAACCGCAACCATTTTCATGGGATCAAAATTTCAAACTTATTATGGATGCCGTAGAGGACTATGCTAGATCATGGGCTAAATGGGAAGATGTTATCTCGGATACTCTCTCTGATTGGACTAAGTCGATCAGTCGTTTACTTAAACGAAGAATATACATGCAACGTTTGTCAGTTGACACTAGGCCTAAGTCTATTTTCAATGTTGAAAATCTCAATGCCTTGCATGACCAATGTTGCCAGTCTAGTATTTTCATACTAGATCTAGTATTTTTTGACCTAATCTAGGATTCTAGGAGTTTTCCTTTAAATCTAGTACTTTCTGAAAAAGAAATACAAATAGGCCTATCACATCCTTTGCCCCCCCCCCCCAAAAAAAAAAATAATTAAAAATTAATAAAAAAATTTAAAAAAATAAAGAGGACAAAGCTTGTCAAACAAGTGGCCACATTATGTGCCAAAATGTGGTTTGCCTAGGCCTACTGTGTGGCATCTTTCGGGGCAACCCATTTCCAAATATGGCAAATGCAAATGCATACCTAACTTCCACTTCCTGTCAGCTTTTTGTTTGTTTGTGTCACAAAGTATCGCTGTTATCAGATGTGACACATGTCACAGCAAGTAAAGCGGTGGACACACTAGCCGAATGATTCGGCTGGAAATCTGGTACTTTTTCAAATTTCTCACTGGCAACACTGTGCATGACAATTATTTCATTGTTCCAACTGACAAGGCGTCCAATAACATAGTGTTTATATGTAAACGACATTATTTCGGGAAACCAATCGACAGTACTACATATAAACGATCTACTCTTAGTAAGGATGAAATTATATCCAACCACAAATATGTACTCATTTCATTTCGTACTCCATGTGGAAATACCTATACAGATTTGCCCTTGTTGTATTGGACACCTAAATTACATAAAAATCCCCAAACAGATGCCGCAGTGAATGTCCGCTTGGCCGCTAGTATCACTGATAAAGATGACATCTATGCGTCTTAATTCGGCAAAATATTCACAAAAAAAATTGTAAAACAATTTTTTGAAGTATAAGAAAATAAATAAAGACGTTTGAAGTATCTGTAGTTAAAAAATAATTTATATTTAGTGTAAATGGGTATTAAAATGAGTAATAGGCATCATTTTGCCCGAAGCAGTTAGGTGTTATGTAAACAACGCACGAGCCGTTGAGCCAATGACTGACGGCACGTGAAGTCAATGCACGGGTTCCAGACAGTCATCCGTGACAGAGATAATTCGTAAGTAATTCTCTGTAAAACAGATTGAAAAATCTCTACAAGCAACGTTTTATAGCAGGTTCATCCCGTTGTTCCACAAAACCACTTTCAAAGGTATTGACATCTATACTAACGGCTGTTAAGAGGGTATTCAAAAATACTGTGACAAAGTATACTCTCGAAGTGGTATAAATCAAATGTGGATATTAAAAAATTCCAAAGAATTGCTTGATGGTTTGCAATCTAGATCCCTTGCTTCAGTCTCATCTATTAAAACTTTTGACTTTTCTACTTTGTACACTAAAGTTCCCCATAGTAAATTAAAAGCCCGGTTGAAAGACATTATTAACAGTGTCTTTTCGTCTAAATCGGGTACTGCTAGATATCAATATTTAGTTGTAAATTATAATTCTACATATTTCGTAAAGTATCACAGTGATTCAAAAAACAAATACACAGCCATCAAGCTAATTCAGATGTTGGAATTTTTAATTGATAACATCTTTGTTGAATTTGGAGGGGAAATATATCAGCAAGTGGTTGGCATCCCAATGGGCACCAACTGTGCACCTTTGCTTGCTGATCTGTTTCTCTATTCGTACCAAGCCGAGTACATACAGATGCTCGTTAAAACAAATAAACGATCAGTCAGACTTTTAAATTTCATAATTAATAATCCTAAATTTAGTGATAATGTAGAATTCATATATCCTGATGAGCTCGAAATTAAAAATACCACTAACAGTGACAATTACGCTTCCTACTTGGATCTGCGTCTCGATTTTGATAATTGCCATAAACTGAGTGTTAAATTGTACGATAAACGGGATGACTTTGACTTTCCGTTTGTTAACTTTCCATTTATTAGTAGTAACATTCCAATATAACCAGCTTATGGAGTGTTTGTGTCTCAGCTAATTCGTTACGTGAGAGCTTGTTCCTTTTATTCTGATTTTTTAAGAAGATCGAGGCATTTGTCATCTAAGCTTCACTAATCTTGGCGTCATATTGATTTTATTAGTAGCCTAAATATAACGTGTCTCTCTCGGCTATTATTTTTAATTGACTCGTATACTATTACTATCTCCCTGATAATGTTTACTACATCGTTAAGACAGTTCATCGCGTGCATTTTGCATACCGATAGTTCATTGGCCAATCATGCTATATTATGATATTTCGCCTAATAGATTAGATGCAGCTATGGCGGTGTGGCGCCAGGCAGGGTAAGCTTACTCTTCCGGACACTGCTTGTCGTGTATTTTGTACACGAGGAGCAATCCATTTGCTTATTACACTATTTTGCTTGAATATACTATTTTGCCTATAACGTTTTTAGGACTTCGAATTCTGTCTTATGGTTTTGATTGTTCGTACTTGGTTTTTTATATTTACTTTAGTAACGACGCGTCGCTTTGTAAAGGGCGGCGTCGTGTTAAAAAAGTCCACGTCACTTTTTTTTCTCTGTAAAAGAAACGCGGGAAAAAGAACACCATAAGAAACCGCTCGGCAAACCTCGACAGGTTCCGGTGCCAATCTAGATATAGGGTACCGGAATCTCCCGCGACTTGCCGACTGAATAAGAAACCTCAATATTGACCCCGTCACCTTTTGGGATTGTTGCTAAGGCCAACCCGATTTAATTAATAGTTCTGCACGGGTCTAGATCAATAATATCTAACCAATTCACTTCTTGTGTACAATATTTCTTGTACAATTTAAAACATAGATATTTGAAACTAAAAACTTTTGAGAGGATTCGATCAACTAAGTAGGCCTACTATTTGCTTTTAAATTTACCTGAAGAAATTGAAGGTCAAATATTTAATAGACGTTCCGGGAGAACAGGAATTTAAATTGGTGTGGCCTAAATTGAACTTGACCACATTGTGCCCTCTATGTAGATATGAAATGCGATAATTATTTATAGTTGTAATGCGAAATAGCGAACTAGAGTTCAAGTATACTAAATAAAAATAGGCATTATCTCTCTCGACAAGAAAATAAGCAATCAATTTTGAATAATATAACACCCCTAAAGACTTATTTCCAAGTTTATATTCAGCTATAATTGGCCGATACGTTTGAATTTTGCATACAGGCTTATTGGAACATGTAACTCTATATAGTCAACTCAAGAAAAAACATTATTTTTTTAGCATCCAGCCTTGCACCAACCTATTCTTAACCCAAAGCCTTAACCACGCAACGAACTACGGTCTTGATATACTTTTGTATATGTTATTTTGTAAAGAGTTAAAGGGACAGTCCCGTATTATACAGAGGCTCAAAAATAAAAGTCTGAGAATGTATGAAAATAAAACGCCAAAATATAGGGGAATGGTGTATATACCTTGTCTCAAAATTTCAACTCAAAATATTGAGTCATTTGGACGTGAACGCCAAAATTGCTTATCCGGACACGTAACCCTTTTAAGATTGATGGTCATTTTTTTCATTTGGTGACCTTATAATCGATTAAAGTTTCTTGAGAGGTCTATACAGTGAATGACCCATGTACTGTACTTGATAACAAAAGGTAAATTTTACCTACATATTATTTTTATAGAAAATAGTCTGGTTTTATCCAGATACTGTATGATACAAAGGTCTCCATTTCCAGATGCAGACTGTCAGGTTTAAGTTATTTACAAGCGTATCACAAAAATCGGGTTAGTTGATCGGCCTTAGATAATGGGTTTTAAATGATTTTAACACAAAATTAAGCAGTTTTATTCCCCAAAAAGTTATCGGGATTGGCCCTTTAAGTTGGTACTTTAAAAACCGCGCATGCATTCTTCATTTATTTATAAACATTATATTTATCTCTATATCCCCACAGTGTCTCTTTATGTGTAATTCAGTTCTACATCTACGTATGTCGTTTTTCTTTTCTTTTCTTTTTTTCTATGTTTAGGAAATACCATAATATGTAGCTATAAATAGATCAGTATTAACATACTTATTTGTATGTCATGGTAAGCACTAAAAATAAACTATACATGCCAGCAATTGAAAAGCTGACTACATAGAAATAAATACCCTTTGCGTTGTTTATTACCATTTTACTAAAACATCATAGCAAACAAAAATAAATGGGGGAATTTGGTAATGGTAGGCTATATAATGTACAAATTTGAGAACATATCGTGTTTAATTTTAGATGTTAAAAATATATTCTTTACAATATTTTATTAAGACACACTTAATGTTTTCTACTCTATTACTGTTACAATATCTGTTGAAATATGGATACTATCCAACATATTGAAATCTAATAAAAATGAAAAGAAATGAAATGGGGTTTAACGTCCTCCTCTTCTGCACTTGACCTGGGCTAATAGAAGACGGGCATACGCCATATATATACATTGTGCTATGAGGGAAATTTTGCCCGGGTAGCGGCGCTACGGGCTACTCTTATATCGAATTCCAACTGCCAAGGGATCTTTTACGTGCACGCCAATGTGTACACGGAAACTCGGTTTTTCGTCTCATCCGAACGACTAGACAGCTGTCCTTACCAGGCCCTCCGTTCTGCACCACTGACAAGGGGGAACCACGCCGGAAAATCGAGATGAACTTCCTCGACTAATGCAGGGATCGAGCACCCGACCTCCGTCTAGCGAACCAGCGCCTTAATCACTTAGCCATCCAATAGAATATTAATTATGAATTTGTATATACACGTTTATTATAAGTGTAGCTTTATTCAAATTTATTTTTTCCAGATGTCAGATGTGTGTAGTTTTACTTTAAATGTATGAAGAACACCTGATGTCACTTTTCATATACATGTACATGTATGTTAGAAGACTTAATTACATTAATCTATAAATATAACATTCATTATAAAAGAAGACAGTGGCCTGTGTCGATAAGAAGTAAATCGGGTCTGTTGGACTTCGGTCAGTGCCTTTATATTAATAACTGTCACGTGGCAGGGAAATGAACGATATACCCAGTTATTGTTATTGTATTATACACTTTATACAGGCAGACTCTTTTTCTGTTATTGAATCAACAGAGGTTTTATTACTATCGATTGATTTTTATAATACAGGTTTCTTGGCATGTGATATTTTATCCCTTGACATAGTTTCATTTGTATCTTTAATCGGTCAATTTACAGCTGAACGAGGCAGGAGACAACAGTTACAGTTACATTGTACACAAATAATTTGTAATATTTAGAATGCCGAGAGAAAGTTGATCCTTAAAAGAAAATGTTAAAAACGTTTTTAATTTAGAAAACGTGGTCGTGTTAAAGGGACAATAACACTCTTCCTGGCTTGAAAAAAAAATTAGCCTTATTTTAACTACAAGATGTTTAAGTGTCCTACCTGTGGTGTAAATTATCCATTACAGCCTATCTTACTTGTCCAGAGGGTTCGAAAATATGTTTAAATCCAAGTTGCATTTGAAAGTGCTTACGTTAAGCGGTGGACACACTAGCCGAATGATTCGGCCGAATCGTTCGGCCGAATCAATCGGCGTTGAAATTCGCCTAGTGTGTCCACTGTTATTCGGGCGAATTTCTATTCGGCCGAATGATTCGCCCGAATCAAACATGTTTGATATATTCGGCCGAATATTTATTCGCCCGAATTATATTCGCCAGGTGTGTCCACTTCGCCGAAGCATTCGGCCGAATGTAGAATTCATTAGCCAATCACCACTCAAATCGAGAAATCACGTGTTTGTTTGAAGACATATATAGACGCCTCCCATTTTAATCATGTGACGTGAAAGGTGATGCAATCGACTAGTAAATCGGGCGAAGCATTCGGCTGGTGTGTCCACCCATTCGGCCGAATACAATTCGGCGCCGATTTATTCGGCCGAACGATTCGGCCGAATCATTCGGCTAGTGTGTCCACCGCATTAGGCTTTTCAAACATGTTACGGCATGTAGTTGAATTTTTCCAATTTTTAAAATTAGGTGTGTTAAGATGAAATTTGTATCATTTTTTAATTGAAATATTGTAAATTAGTACAAATTGTTGACCAGAATAAAGATTGGAACATATTATTCAGTTACAACAAGAGTGGTATTGGGGCTTTAAAATCCGGCGGGTGCAAAACAAAACTCAGTAGTATTTTTATTTTAAAAATATGTAATAAGGTAAAAGGACCCTCGAGACATTCTGGAAATTAGGTGTCCAAACAAACCTCTTCTTCTCACAAAACAGACTGAAGGCCAGACAACGATAGTTGTGTAGTCTGATGGGATACAAACCGAAGTCCCGAGTAGGCCTACGCATTGGCGTGCACATAATGACGCCTGACAAATGGATTCTAAAATGAAAGTAGGCTGTACCCTTATCACACGTATCTTTAGAAGAGCATGATGTTAAACCCATCTCATTTCTTTCCATATTTTCTCACAATTAAATAAATCAGCGCTGGTTTTACGGGGTTTGGGATAGAAATGATATCCAGTGAACATTTTGTTGTGACCATTTTGAGACTAACTTTAATAAAAGATGAGAAGAGTGATATCGAATGTGTCATAGTACTTATGAGAACGATAACAACAGTAAGTGAGTCAACAGCTCGCAGCTATCGTAGGCCTATTATTATTATAATATAATACGGAAGATATTCAGAAGTTTGGCTATAGTAAATGATCAAGAAATACAGTCATATTTGGGTTATTATATAATGACAACAACTATATTTGAGTGGGACGATGTTTTTACCGTAGTAAAATAAAGCAGGTCAGGGTGAGTAATATTTCACGTGCTTCGATAGGGTCTATGTAGGAGGCTATATGATTGTAATTTAATATTCATGTAAAATAACAGCCCCCAACACTTTGAAGCACGAGGAATGTTCGGTATATGAAAGTAAAACCTCCTGATTACGCATTTAGAGCACGTGAAATATTACTCACAGTTCTTTTAAATACAGGTTTCTAAGTCATGCCCATTTCGTCTTTTCCGGGGATTCAATTTACGTTAAACTTACGTCAAACTTTGTTCCTTTGGCAAAATAAAAAGTTCCCATGGATTATAAGAATACCAGCAAAATTGCGTTTTGTAATCCAAGACGTGTGGAAGACGTATGATAGGGAGCTCATTATTGGAAGTTACCAAAATGTCCTTTAGGAAAGTTAGAAAATCTGGCTTAATTCTTAAAATTAAGAGAGATTACATGGTTCGACATGCCACTGACCCTCTGGTTTCAATGATTCCCTTTATATCTAATACAAGATCCCTTTCTTTCCCGTCGGAGATGCGGAGTATTAAAGTAGCCTACTGAAATTTCATCTGATCATCTGAGGTTTTTAAACGAAGCAAGAATCCATGCCAGTTTCTTTTGGTGCCAATTACCCCCCCCCCCTCACACACACACACACACACCCATCCCTGCCTTCAAGCGAAATATTAGAATCATAGAGAGTAGGGGTTTAATTTTTTTTTTAATATTTCGCTTGCGCGTGTGTGTTGGGGGGGGGGGGGAGAAAACCCATGAGGTTAGGCAAGCAACCACTCCTTCTTAGCACGTACAGACGGGGAATCGAAACCATGCCTTCTGACCCAAGGCAGACCGTATGATCTAAAGTGTGTGCGTTAAACTGTTCGGCCATCCAACTCCCTTCATGCGAATCGAAATTGGTAAGATTTATATTTTGTGCACTGAACGTTTTCACCTGAACTGTAACAGCCACTCTACCTTAAATAATAAACATAGACATCAGCTGATAAGAAATTAGGATAAGATAATTACCTGTATTAGGCAAACTCTGCCGTTTTTTTGGGAGGGGGGGGGTAAAGTTGAAATATACATGTTGTGTAATTATAAAGATTACACTTTACAGACGCGCTAGATATATAGATGACGCAAACTTGGCATTTTTTTATTGAGTGGTATTTTTTCTTCTGAAATAAAATGTCCTTATTACAAATATATTAAAGTTTCATAATATAATTTGATTATTTCTTTTTATGTATTAACACGGTGTATAGTAGTTAAAACCGAATGAAAGAAAGGGAAAAAAATCTAGATTGTATATAGGTTCTACTATCAGTCATATTGTGTAGTGTGGAGGAAAAAAACTTTTTTTTTTTGCACTCGCTAGTCTGTATATATACGTTTTTGTGACATTAACTCGCTGAATCGAAAGTCTCATTCCTAAAAAACTTTAGTGAGTCGTACATATAGAGCATTACTGGGTGTTCGCTAATTATAACAGCTATTTGAACTTTTGCCGAGAAATATTTTTTTTTCACTGATCCTCTATTATCATTATTGTTCAAAATGTTATTTCCCCCTCAACAATACTCACTGTGCCACAACTCTTATACCCCATTATCTCTAAATACCGTACCGTGCACTAAAAAGATCCCTTTGCAGTTGGAAATCGATATAAGAGTAGGCCGTAGTGCCGCTGTCCGGGCAAAATTCCCCTCATAGCACACTGTATGGCTTATACCCGTCTTCATTAGCCCAGTTTAGGTAGGAGCCTAACAGTAGGACGTTAAACCCCATTTCACTTCATTTCATTTCTGAACACTGCACACATCTTTGGCTCTCAAAACTTTGGAAAGGTTAACGAATGAATGATTGGTTTTTGACGCCCTATTTATCTGTGCATATTCGGGCTTATAACATTTTTTGGGGACTGCGGAGGTATACAGATTAATCTGGATTGAAACGGGGAGCCACGATGGCTCAGTGAATAAAACTTTGATGATTCGCTATCCTGTAGACCCGGTGTTAAATCCCTGTGTTGGCCGAGAAAGTTCATTGGTATTTTCCGGCCTGGTTTGTCCTTGTCAGTGGCGCAGGACAGAGCGCCTGTGAAGGGGAAGCGTATAGTTGTTGGAATGGGACGAAAATCCCAGGTCCTGTATACACATTGGCGTGTACGTAAAAGATCCCTTAGCAGTTGGAATTCGATATAAGAGAAGGCCATAGCGCCACTTTCCAGGCAAAACTGCCCTTATAACACACATGCCTGTGTATACATGCCTGTCTTCATTAGCCCAGTCGGAGCTAGTAGCCATTGTCGCGCAGCGACCCATTTCAAATTCAGGGCGATACTTTTCAGCGACAGCCCATAGGATTAAGAATGGCGATATTTTATCACCCCTTTAAACAATGCACTAGTACGCCTAATCTGTCAAACATACTGATCCTATTTCGTTTCGTTTTTATTGTTCAAAAGTTTGTTTTACTTGTCTTTATTACACTAGGATCTGGAAGAGCTTATATCATTGACGTGTTCTGGATAATGTGATGGATTAACCAATGAAATGGTCTGTTAAGGCGAGCTTTAGACATGTGGTGCACAGAACTGTGGGTAATCCACTAGAAACATAAATTCTGATTGGTTAATCAAACGGATGACGTCATAGGGTCAAAAGCCGCTCGTATGACCTATCACTACAACTGGTCAGATCTGCATGTAGTGTAGGCCATCGAAAGTATAAAAAACGAAACGAAATATAGATCTGTATTTTAATCAGATTGTAGTACGCCATTTTTAATGGGTTGCAACGGCTTTGTGTGAGTACTATGCAGCATGCATGGATTTATATACGGCAATTCGGTTTTTAATGACATATTATATGCATTGCAAGTTTGTCCGGCTGCTAATACCTTTGACAAACAATGTGCCAGTCATACAAACTCACCGTCGTTCGGGATACCGTAACGTAGTGGCATTTTAGCCGGTGTGCCCTGTCCCAGGCCTCGTCACCAGCCTACATTAAACCCTCGTTTATTCGCACTGATCCCAGGTAATATCGAACGTATTTATACATATGGCCTATTTTAATGTACAGGTACGATAAATTATCCAGTACTCTTGTCCTGTGGGTTTTCTTTGTTGCTATATAAAACATAATACATCATTGCTGGGTGTTCTGGAGATCCGGAAGACTTGCATTTTCAGCAAAGCTAACTTGGGCTATACGAAGGTATTAGTCCGGGGGTTGATCCCGGTTTTGGTTGAGAAAGTCCACAGGGTTTTGTAATGTGGGTTCATATTGCTAGTCGGAGGCTTTCATAGCAAGGGAAAGTGTCAAGTCGTGTGGATGGGGCGAAACCCTACGGCCCGGCCCCGTACTATAAACCTTGGCGTTCACTAAAACACATTAAAATATCCCTTTGGATTTAGTTGCTGTCCGGGCCAAATTTTCATCATATGACACTACATGGACGTTAGTCGTAGCCTATTTCAGTTCATTCATTTTACAGAAAAGAACTGTAATGACACTTATACTTACTAGTAATTAAATTACTGATCAAAATGCCACTTAGTATATAGATCGTGATAAACTTATCTGGTTTAAAATATACTGTCAATATAGGAACGGAAATAGCATGTATAGTGCTGTTACATTGAATTATAATGACCGAGTTTAAACATAATTGATAAACTTGTATAATGTTATCTTCATCACACAACTGTCAACATCTGAGGACATGACATGTATACGTACTTATCAACAGATAAAATCGATTCTCAGACATAAACAAACTACATTTTTATATGTTTTGGGTTTGTTTGGGTCCGAAATTATCTGAAAGATTATGGGTCCAAAATGACCTGCATGTTTGGGGTCATAACATGGTTATCCTAATAAGCCCATGCTATACTATGGTCATTTTTATGTCTGGCTCTTCCCGTGGCCTATTTGTTGACTATGGATGTCGGTAAGGAGAGATTTCGATTTCATTTTTACTATCAGTTTGTATGGATTCCATCCCAGGGTCGAAAACTGAATCATCTCTGGTCGGATAGCCGTGGCGACAGAGAGGCGGCTTCTCACCAATGCAACGAGGGTTCAATCCCAGCTTATCGTTGTAAGTGAGAGGGATATTCGGTCTCCCGTCCCCGTCCGATCAGGCAGGTTTCCCCCGAGTTCTTCCTGCAGTAATGATCGAAATCATTCGCACGGTCTGTGCCAAGGGCCATATTGGGAAAAGGCCTCAGGCCTAATTTGCTACCCTTGTAAAATGACGAGATTATTATTATTATTATATGCCTAGAAATCAAAAGACTCTAATCAAACTGAATAACGCTTTCGCATCATCTATCATCAGGGTGGAAATGAAACAAAATTTAACGTCCTATTCTGCACGACCGGGATAACGAAGACTGTCATAAGCCATGTAGTGTGTCGTGGCGGGGATATTTCCCTATTTCAACTTTGTCAAACGTAAAAATCAAATATTAGCCTACATAGTATAGTAGTCTCTGGGCATAACTTTCTGTGGCATATTTCGGACAGCCCCGAGTGTTAATGCAATCTTTCCTTCGAAGAAACCGATCATCTACATAAATTGATCCTTACATTCTGGTGCACGCACAATAAATCTACATGTATAAATCTTTAACCACCGAATTTTACCAATACAAATAATCTGTTATGGTGTTAACAACCGTCATACTTTCATCCATCTTTGAAAAAGACCACTTGTTTTTTGACAGCAGCAGGTCTTAAATCGGTGTAACATATATGTCGATGATAATCAAAATGTGAACATGGTCCAATTATAAAGGGTTCTTTTACGAGCAATCCCACGAGTAAACGGGACATCAGGTTTTTTTATAGGCTACCACCCGAACAACTGGATGCATTTTCTTGCCAGTCTCCCTTTCTGTCCCACTAAGTTTAATTAAGAATATAAAATTAACTGATGAATAAAGTTGTTTTTAGTATTTTCGGATAATATTAATGATAATGTCGGTTTCTGTTTATTTATGGGTGCTGTACTTGTTCTGCTCAGACCCGTTGTTCTCTGGGCTGGGGGCGAAGCCCCTCCTGGAAATAATCTTGCCCCCCCCCCTGACAAAAAGATGTCGACCATATGGCCGGGTGGTTGGAGGGGCAAGGCTGTGGCAAAGTCCAAGGTTAAGGGGACAAAGGCACGAGCTTCAACTACGGGTAGGGGGGACTCCCCCAGAAATTTTTTGAAAAACAGGCTGCCGTAAATGCAGTCTGGCAGTATTTCAGGCACTGATCGTTGAGATAAAGTGTCAAACGAACGGACTTGCTAGCCTCGACGAAATCCACTCACGAATGCCAGAGTAGGGAGTCCTTGTGGGGGGATATTGGGACCCCCCCCCCCCAAGAAATTTTTGAAAAATAGACTGTCGGAATTGCTGCCTGAGAGTATTCATTGCAGGCACCGATTGTAGAGATACATGTATATAGAGTTGATCAGATACCGTCTGTCGCCTGATCACTAGTCTATCCGACCCCAGAGAGGAAATTGAACGGACTTGCGAACCTCAACAAAGCCCCCGAAAAATTTGAAAAGTAGACTGCCCGAAATGCAGTATCTGGCAGTATTTCAGGCACTGATCGTCGAGATAAAACAAGCTTACCAGATACCGCCTGTCGCCAAATCACTAGTTTATCCGACCAGAGAGGAAACTGGCAAACCGACGGAGTGAGTGAATTAAATTTAATGAATATTTTCACCACAATATTTTACTAAATCAACTGACGGAAATGCAGCCTGGCAGTATTTCAGATACTGGTCTTCGAGATAAATAGAGCTGACCAGATACTGTTCGTCGCCAAATCACCAGTGCCATATCCGAAAAAAGAGGGAGGTGTCAAACGAACGGATTAAAGGATATCAAGTGAATGCATATTCACGCCGCGTTGAACCTATACCCAAATAACTTTGAGGATCGTAAAAAGCACTTTTTAAGTGATTCACATGTTATTGTTTAGAGTTTTTGGTACGTTTCGGTAATCAATACCTTCTACGGTGATTAAATCTCACATCCCTACTCTGTCAGAGAGTGAGTGATTCCCTACAAGCCCATCCTGCTGTAAACCTACTATAAATTATCTAAAAAATATAGGGGGAGGCAAACAGAGGGCATACCAGATTATTGGGGCGGGGGGGCAAATGCCCCCCCCCCCTTGGCGCCGCCCCTGCTCCCCGGACTCCCCTTTCAGCCGTGTCCCCCCCCCCCTCCGCTAGCAAGCTGTCTACGGGCCTGGTTCTGCTGCACTTACTATGGATGTGGTTTAGAGCTGTCTACAAAATCTTGTGCATCAATTATAATTAGTTCTTTTTTTAAATTTTATATCTGTTGGTAAAAATAACGTGGGCATTAGCATCAGAAACCGGGTAGATAACCTCTGTCATCCAGGCGGAATCCCATGCCGCAATGTTGTTGTTCTGGTCGCCACGCCCCTGGTGAATTTAATTGGCTAAGATAGTAACTCCTCTTTTTATATTGGTGGAAGTTTTTAGGTCCACGTGATTGGGACATGACACTTCACAACAGAGTGAAATTGACTTTTCAGGATCATAGTAAAGATTACGATTTAATAAATAAGACGAAAAGCGTACATCAACTGCCCGTGATATGAAACAATGTGGTGCTACGTTTCTCAGCCCAATTCCCTTATCTTAGGAGTAGAAGTGGATCCAAAAGCTAATGGCCAAGAGTGTCTGGATAAGGTAAAGTAGGCTGCGCTATGACCGATTTTATTTTTAGCGGAAAATATAGATTCACTGGTTGACTGGTTGAATGATATTTACAGTTACTCAAATTCTCTTTTAATGAAGTTTACTTCTCAATTGACAAACAGTATTTGGTTTTTATTAGTTTTGACTGTTTACAAACTGCTATGATCATTTGATCTACTTTCCTTTACCCCTCATTGAAATGCAGATTTAATTTTTTGTTCATATTTATTTACTCAGTCAGTCTATTTCTCGCCTACGAGCTAGGCTACGACACATTGTGAATTAATTAGTGGGTTGCAAAAGAGAATACTTTCACTCACGTTTAAATGACAATCAACTGTTTAACAAACTGTCTGTGAAGTAGATTTTTTATGTGACAATTTTTGTTTTCTTATTATTTTTGCGAATGCATGGTCTCTTCTCAGCTGTTTGTCGATCAGCTGGAAAATGGCCGGCCCAGGGTCCAAAGTCCAACTTAATCACAATAATCAGAGTTATTTATATTATTTATCATATTGTCGAGTTTTTCACGGGTCAATCGGCTTTCCTTGCCCGTATATTATAGTTCAGTCATATTATTGTCCTTAAGACAAATAATAATATTCATTGACATGAATCATCATGATATAAAATTTAACTAAACTTTAGTAAACTCTAGTACTAGTAGTAGTAGTGGTATTAATACATAATATAATATATTATATAGTATAATATAGCCATAGGGGCATAGGCCTGTATGATCCTAGTGATCCTTGGCTCACTAATCAGGAGGTCCGGGGTTTGCAGTTCAACAAACTTTCCAGCTTTGTAAGCCCGTCAGTGGAGCAGGGGGCTGTGAGTGTGATGGGCAGTGTCTAGTTACGATGAAATATAAAACTGGGGTCCGTGCACTAAATTTAAAATAAAGAGTAGACCGTAAAGTTGCTGTTTAGAACAAATCTCCCCTATAGCATAATGTATGGCGGGCGTATGTACATCTTCATTGTGACAGTTTATTTTTTATACGCCCACATTGAAATGTGGTTGTATATTGCCATCACCCCCTTCCGTCCATTGGTCTGGCGTGCACAATTGCTTGTGGACGCTCTAGAGGCTAAAGTTAATATCCAATTGACTTTAAATTTATACACAGTGTTTAAGGTCATTAGACCAAGAAGCCTATTGATTTTCAGCGATTCCCTATAATTGCTGTCAGAGTTATGGTCCTTGATCATTTCAAAAAATCTTGTGGACGCTCTAGAGGCTAAAGTTAATAACTGATTGACTTTAAATTTATACACAGTGTTTAAGGTTATAAAATACAGAAGCCTATTGATTTTCAACAATTTCCGATAATTACTGTCAGAGTTATGGCCCTTGATCACCTAAAAAAATCTTGTGGACGCTCTAGAGGCCAAAGTTAATATCTGATTGACTTTAAATTTATACAGTGTTTAAGGTCATGAGACGTAGAATCCTATTGATTTTCAGCGATTTCCAATAATTACTGTCAGAGTTATAGCCCTTGATGACTTCAAAAAAATCTTGTGGACGCTCTAGAGGCTAAAGTTAATAACCGATTGACTTTAAATTTATACACAGTGTTTGAGGTCATGAAACGAAGAAACCTATTGATTTTTTAGCAATTTCTGATAATTACTGTCCGAGTTATGGCCCTTGATCACTTCAAAAATTCTTGTGGATGCTCTAGAGGCCAAAGTTAATATCAGATTGACTTTAAATTTATTCACAGTGTTTAAAGTCATGAGACAAAGAAACCTATTGATTTTCAGCGTTTCCGATAATTACTTACAACAGAGCTATGGCCCTTGATCACTTTGAAAATTTTGTGGACGCTCTAGAGGCTAAAGTTAATATCTGATTGACTTTATATTTATACACAGTGTTGAATGTCATGAGACCAACAAGTATATTGAGTTTCAATGAATTTTGATAACTTAAACAGCATGGAGGAGAACTTTATCAAAGCCAAACAAATTCAAATGATTTTCTGATAATAACATAATGAGTTGTTACTTTTAATCAGATTTTAGTGTATTATAAATGTTTCATTACCGAAAAAAGTAAAATATGCGACAACTCTTGTTGACTGCCCGGACGATTTAGCTGCTCTGGGCGTATGTTTCTTTGCCTGGCAACCTATCTTTCTTCCCTTCATTACAATTGCCAATCCCTTACAGTATTATTATTATTTAGGGTTTGCCATCTATTTTAGTGAGAAATTATGTAGTAGATGCTTTTTTTCAATTCAAATATTTGTTAGGAATTTAGCCCCAAATCTAATCTGAACTAAAAGTTTACTTATATACTAATATGCCGTTCAGACACTTATTTTTAAACCAGTTCATAATCGTTGGGGCTTTTCAGACAGCATCGTGTTGCGTTCACACATACTACAAGCCAAACCAGTTTAACTATACTGACCTCTTCGGTGGGAGGTTAGAGTTAATTGCGCATGGGTAGTGTCAACCCAATTAGACGGCCAAGATGAACCAGTTTAAAATGAAAAGCCTTCTCGAAGACAGGTCGCAAGCTCAAGTTTTTAAACTGGTTTATTTGCCCCACATGTTCAGACGCTTAAGTTAAACTGGTTTAACGATCGCTGGGGTTTTTACGCTAGGTCACTTTTAGCATCTGAACGGGCTATAAGTTAGTAGAAATACTGTTTTGTCCGCCCTCCCTTTCAGATCCCTTGGCCATTGGAATTCTATATAAAGAGTAGGCCATACTGCTGCTGTCTGGGCAAGATATCGCTCATACATTTCATAGCCAACTGTATGACATAAGCCCGTCTTCATTAGCCCTGTCTTGAGCAGAACAGTAGGGCGTTAAACCTCATATGGCAAAAAAGGGCATAGTTTTGAGCGGAATTTGTGTTTTGAACTTAGTTATTATTATTTTTTTATAAATAAGGACTATACATAGTCCACATTTGATTGAATGTAAACTTTTGAGTCATGAACATTAAAATCTCGATTATATAGGGCAATTTTAAATATTACATTAAATATCAAATTAATTACATTTATTTTATTGCTAGAAGCGATAATGCCTCTATCAGAACTCAACTATGGTCTGTCACGTTCTTTGTAACAATGATCCAGCTATAATGTTGCAAACCTAAATTTAACTTGAACAATTTTAAAATTAGAGGAATTTCTGTTAGTACATGTACAATGTCCCTTTTGCATGTCAAAAGATTTGATCGAATTAAAACTTTTTATTTTTTTTATATTATAACACTAGAAGCACTATTACTAATAGTATTAGAGTAAAGGAAGGCACCTAATTGATTTTAAGTAAGCTACATACATTGTATGACCTACTTAATTTATGGTTTCAAAAGCTATTTTTATATTCATGACTAATGTTGACAGTTAAAATACATTTAATTGCACAACATGTACCTTCCAATTAAACAAATATACACTACCTGTCAAATTTACAGGCAGATTGTACACAATAAAGACTTAAAATATTTACTAGTATTTAAAAATGGTGCTGATTTTAGGGTTGTGCTGAGTAGACTATTGATCTGTTTATTTTGATATTGTTCATGTGAGTGAACTACATATTATATGGTTTGCATTAAGCTAGTATGCTTGTTCATTGTTAGGAAATGAGTAGTTTAAAACATACATTTTGACAGGACTGTAGAAGGGTTCAGGCAATGATGAAATGTTAATAGGAGAAACTCCCATCCCAGGAATTTACATTAGCATGAACTCCACTGCCTTGAAAACAGTTTCCCAATAATATTGTAGGCCCTATATACTGCTAAATAATACAAAACATTTTGTTATTCCATTAGTTTGAAATCTAATAGGTAGACAGGTTACCTACAATGTACTAAGTCATCAATACTACATATAGTTGTATATTTAAATCAGAAAAACATTACATTTTATTTTAAGCGGTAGCCAGAAGCGTGTTTATATTTAATTTTATTATTTATAACTTGGTTAAGTCATTAAACTTAATCTCATTAGTAGTATAATGTGCTGAGCCATCAGTTGTAAATGTAAATAAAAAAATCTTGTATTAAGTTACTTTTAAAGTTCATTTAATTTTAAACAGTAGTTAATAAGTTGATGTTATAAGATTGCGGCTTTATACCATTCAAAACCTTTTACCGTTGAGGAAGTGAAAATGCAGCACGAGGAAGCTTCTGAGTCTGACATAAAAAAGAAGACATTTTTATTAAGTGATGTAAAGAGATAATATTAAAATTTATCATTTCAAAGCGAAATAGGAAAATATCTCAGCAGTTTGATTGAATCACTGATTGGATATTTTTTTATTTGGTCCAGGGCAAGTCTTTTCGAATCACCTGTATCAGTGCTATAGAGAAAATAGGGGGAACTGGTTGAAAAATGCAAATATTAAAAGTACATGTATGTCCAAATGAAATTAATATATAAATTATAATCAATGTATTTTCAGATATGTGAACAGTTGGACATAATAGAAGTAGATTACTTTGGATTAATGTATAAAGGCAGTAAAAGTGAAAATTTATGGTTGAATCTTAGAAACCGTATTGATGATCAACTGTCTGGACCACCACCACACCAGCTTCAGATACGGGTGAAGTTTTTTGTCAAACCACATTATATTCTTCAAGAATCAACAAGGTAATTACAGTAGATAATATACTCGTAGGCTTAGTTTCTGTAGTAAATAGGATGAAAAGAAATTGATCTACATATATATGTAAGTTACATGTACCTGCCTATGTATATTTTGAATAAAGTGTAAACAGGTTAAGTGAATTAAACCTGGGAAAATAATTTTTTGTTATTTGCTCAGGCATAGTTGTACATTTACAAATGGGTTTTTGGCATTGTCTAATAAATCCTTATTTAGATAAAGTTGAGTGTAGTTAGGGTACAGCATACATGTATGTATATAGAGATCAATGTTATTGTTAATGTTGAAGTGTACAATCTACTTGATAAGTAATGAGGTCAAATCCCCAGTCAGGATATTAAACTCTACTGAATGTAGCACCCGATTAACCCATTTTATTAAAAATTCAAATGTACATTGGACTTTGCAATTTCTTTTCTTCAATGTCAGATTACATGTTTTTTTGGTCAAGAGTGAGTATGATCAACTTGAATGTACATGAGCATTACAAAGAAAGGAACAATATTATTATCAGGGCACTAACGTTTACACTAATACATTTAATGTGGACATATTCGATTGACTTTTCTTGTGAACATCCTACACACTGGGGTGCTTGTGTGGATGGGGTTTTTTTAAATTTGCAGGGATTGTTGATTTTAGATCACAATGTTTTTCATCGCAAATATTTGAATTCTCTCCAGATTTATTGTCAAATCTCAGTACTAGACAAAATTATTGGTGTTATTTATGAAACCCGGTGGAATTTATCATTATGCTAAATAACGAGAAACCCTATCGAATTTTAAAATTTACTGAAAGTATATTTCAAAACTGTTTTGTCATTATTTATTATTTCGATCATATTTTGATTTACACTTATATGAAACTTGTGAAGATGGTAATGGTACAGGACAAAGTTATTCATGCAACTTTTATACTCGGAGATTGAAATGTTGTTGATAATTGTGGTCACCCCTGTCAAATGTTTTTTTTTTGGATGGGTATTGTTCAGATTAATGATTTTAAGAAACCTATCGAACTTCAACCGATATTTGTTTTACACTAAACTTGACAATGTACCTGGCCTGAGATAATCCAGATATTTACTGTACTATAAGCTTACAGCTACTACAATGTATTCTGAATGGTGGAAATTTCTAAAGTTTAAAATACTTTCTGTTAATATTAGAGTTGAATTGAATTTGATGCATGTACATTGTTACTTGTTGCAATTAAATACTTAATATCAGTAGGTCAGTGCTAAGATTTTCGGTACTTGGAAGAATCTACAGTTACTTAAAATATGATATTTATTCTTGTATTGATTTTCTTGTTTCAGACATCAGTTTTATCTCCAAGTTAAACAAGAGCTTCACAACAAAGTATTGGAAGTGGAAAATGAAAACAAAGCAATTAATATGATCGCGTTAATGGCACAAGCAGAATTTGGTGATCAAAATAACAACTCTTATCAACTGAACAAATACAAGGAACTCTTTCGGGGAATATGTGAATTTACAGCCGATAATGTTCACAGAGTTTTCGAGGAGCATACAGGATTGTGTGGAACGTCTCAACCTACAGCAGAATATCAGCTTTTACAAGAAGCAGCCGAACTAGAAAATTATGGCATGGAAACACACTTTGCAAGAAATGGGAATGGTGATGACATAAAGATTGGTGTGGGTCCAGGAGGTTTCTTTGTACATAATTTAACACATCATACTACGCAAACGTAAGATATGATATATATTTATTATTATAATTATACAGTCACAGGGGATTATACAAATAACATGAAAATGAAAAAAAGTGATGTTGAAATGTCTGATACATGTATCTTATAAATCGTGAGTATAAGACATGAAAACAATGTGGAGTATATTGGCCTTACTGTGGGTCTGTGTTGGTCAAAGGCTTCTACAATCTATTTCTCTGATAATTTAAGGCACAAGTTTTACATGTAGCTCTTCATTAATCAATACTTCCTTACCCGGTACAAATATGTGCAGATAACCAGTTTAACAGTTATAGAGATAGAAATATGGTTTAAGCCGACAATAACCAGGTTGTTTTGGAACTAATATGGTACATGTATATATTAGTACCCATAGAAAATGCATGATGTATAACCTGTATAGATAACTGTTGATCTCAAGCCAGTCCATGTATGTATGACACAGTCAACCCTGCCCCCCTCCTCCCCAAGTTAGTATCTGCTAGGTTATCAGGTTATTTAATGAAACTAATGGATATCTATTTAATTTCAGTGTTCCATATCCATTAATACAGATGGCTACCTACATGGATAGATCTGTTGTGTTAAAAATATATAATGCAGATGGAGAGCCTAAAAATACAATGGGATTTAAACTAGTCAGCCGTAAAGCTGCTAATGCGCTCTACAGAAGTGTGACAGAAATGCATTCTTTCTTTAGATGTGATACCGTTCGGAATGATGTGTCTACACAATTTAGTAGAGATCTAAAAGGAACCTTAGCCTCTCTGTTTAATGAAAATACAGATCTAGGTAAGAATAATTTTGTTTTAAATAAGGAATAAAACATATCTAGTGTTTGGTTGTAAACACAACAAAATAGATTTTTGGCAATGAATTACTTAAAACTTTCATGAAACAGCATGCTTACATATTTTTTTTGTGTGTATGGTGCTATCATCCTATTTGACCAAAATGTCTAAGCAACATATCTTTATATTTTCAGGAAAGAAATATGTATTTGATATTCGACGAACCTGTCGTGAAGCTTATGATCATGCTCGGCGAATTTTACATACCAACCATAAAGTTCCATCTTCCACATCAGTTCAATATAAATCATTATCAATAGAAAGTGATAAAATAACACACAGCAATGTATCAGATATATCAGAATGTGAGGTAAGTGTTACAATCTGTTTGGATTAACCTGAAGATACAGTAATCACCCTAAGTCAGTTACCCTAACAACAGCTACAATCAAGTTTGACACTCAAAATTATTCTATAACAGTTTCAGTGTTTTTCTGACTGACTCAAATCTGTTCTTGGGGACTATTTTTACATATTAAAGATTTTTTTATAAGGTGGTATGGCATACCTGAATACTTTGTAAATTCTCAACTGTTTAGCTTATGATTTCATCAGATTGTTTCTGAAGGTAAATTTTTAATGAAATAAATTGTATAATATTATTAATTATTTCAGATTTTAAAGAAGAAGATCCAGTGTTTAGAAGAAGGATTTACATGTTTAGTTTGTAGAGACAGTTCAATTCAAACAGCATTGTGTCCTTGTGGCCATGTTATTTGTTGTCAGATGTGTGCTGAACAATTACAAGAGTGCCCATTGTGTCGAAGTAAAATTGAAAAAGTGCAGCGTGTATACATTCCTGGAATTCAGGGAGAAGAAAGCAGAAATATTGACATTGCTAGTAATGAAACTTGATTTGTGTTGAGCCTTCATCAAACTTGTTCCTTGCCATCCTGTTATTACTCATACCAAATGTTCTCCACATTGTTTATATTTAAATTAATCACATGTCAAACATTCCCTCTTCATATCAAAAAAACAAGTGTCTTAAAGAGTCATTATTAGTACTCTTTTGTATCCTGCAAAAAAAAAAGTTATTTAATTAAATGTTACATGTATTAATTTATTTTTAAAAAAAAGATAGTGTAAGTAATTTAACACGACCCACCTAGCCTTTATATTTAAATAGTTCAGTTTGAACTTTTTGTCTTTTACAGTATAATGTTTATATCAAAATTTTTTTTTCACTAATTCATGAATTCAAAATTACAGGTTCCATACCTTAAGAATTCCAAAAGTTATAATTTCTGGTGATTGCATTTGGAAGCTTAACTTAACATTATGTCTGTGTTTAATTATTTAAAGACATTGTTTGAATTTTTCAATAAAACATTAAGTAAGATTAATGGGGATATGTAAAAACACAAGTTTGAATATCTTACTACGAAGGAAAGATAGTCCGTCTGTTCGGTGTCCACAAATGCTCTTGAGGATAAAATTAATATCCGATTGACTTTAAATTTATACACAGTGTTTAAGCCTATTGATTTTCACTGATTTCGGATAATTACGGCCAGAGTTATGGCCCTTGATCACTTTGAAAAAAACTTGTTGCGGCTCAAGTTAATATCCGATTGACTTTTAATTTGTACACAGTGTTTACCGTCGTCAGACAAAGAGGCCTATTGATTTCCACAGATGTCCGATAATTAATGCCAGAGTAATGGTCCTTGATCACTTTGAAAATTCTTGTGGATGTCTTGTCCGCAGGTTTATCTTGTAAATTTTTTGTTTTGCGTGTAGTGCAGTCCTCCTGCATTTACTATTAGAGACCATTGTTATCATCTGATACTGTGTTTACACCTTTATACAGTATTATCCTTTCGATTGACTTTAGATTGATACACAGAGTTTAAGATATGAGTCGAACAATTTTATTGATTTCCAATGAGTTTTGATAACTTGAACAGTTAAATCCATGATATTAGGTGTTTTGTATACTAAATGTTAGCATGGGCCAAACAAATTTCTAATGATTTTCTGATAATTACTTAATGAGTTGTTACTCTTAATCAGATTTTAGTGTTTTATAAATGTTTCATTACCAACAAAAGTAAAAATTTGCGACAACTCTTGTTGACTGCCCGAACAATTTAGCTGCTGTGGGCATATGTTTTATTGCCTGGCAACCTATCTTTTATTTATCCATTATTATCTCTATATAATAGAGTCAGATCTCATATTCATCTTACTTCATATGTGTATATATTCATACATTGTCAATATTAATATTTTAAACAAAAAAGGTTTTGTTTTAATGTATTAAAAGTATCAAAAGTTAGACACTCAATTGCTGTTCTAAGAATTGTTTAAAACACATTTTATTTTATTTCAATTTTTTGGGAATAACATTTTTTTAATGATAAATTGATAGGACATAATTTAAAAAGACTATTATCAAATGCTTACCTGTTTTAATAAATCCACAGTGTCAAACTGAAGATAAATTACATTCCATTCAAAATGTATACGAAAAGTTAAATTGTGATAATAATTTAACATTTCCCAGACATATATTTTCATAAAATATCCAACTTCGGCGTGGTAAAAGCTGTGTTATAAATTGTAATTTATATTTAAAAGTTTAAAAGAAGTTCATGTTTGTAATGTTCTTATTGTTATGTAAATACATGTACAGAGATACAATATTATATTTAAAAAATTTTCATGTTCTAGTATACACCACAGGAAATTGGCTTTAGAAAATAAACATTCCTTTTAACGACTTGTATAAACTACAACAAAATAAAAATGCTCTACTTGCTATAAAACGTTTATGGGCAGAATAAGCCATATATTTAGGTGCCTTATCTTTATCTTTGTTATCAGAGACCCACAGCAAGAAACCAGTCCCAGGGTATATATTCCTTCTAAATAACCACAAATGACAGAGGTTGATTTATAGGCAAAGTAATTTGCAACAACCAAAGGAGAATGTGCTTTGTGAATTGAAATTCAGTTTGGAAGACACCATTGTTAAATAGTATGGTAAATGGGTCTGTAGCAAGGGTTTTATGGGCATTTGTTATTATGTTTGCTAATAAAAGGGTACATGTTGTTTAAATGATATAGTTTTGTCTCAGGGAATGAATAGTATCCACTTACAGTTTATACAAATATAATATTGTTTTATTATTAAATTGAATTGTGATGGATAGAATAGTATGTTAAAATGATTTATTTGTGTGTGTTACAAAAAGTGTTAGTGTCAATTTTTTGTTTGTTTGAAAGTGGCTGTGGTGCGAGTTTAATTAAAATCAGATGTCAATTACATTTTGTTTTATTTTTGATGAACTACATTAACATCTGACATATTTCCTTTGAAGTTGAAAAGTAGATTAGATTAAAATGTAGTGTATATATCAGGAATAGAAACAAAATGAAATTGTAATTTTAATGTTAATCAGATAGATCGGGTGTGTGAGGTACATCTATTATGTCATAACCAAGGTAAATCTCCATTATTAATATTATGTTAAATACTTTTTCCTTTTGGTAGCCTGACTGTTCTCGAGTTGATAAGAATCGTGTCAATTAAATGTAGCCTTGATCATATACATATACATTAGTCAGATTTCATTAATGTACCTTGATTGTTGACTAAAAGATTGATAAAAAAAATTTAATTGGAATTATGTGCATGCAAAAAGCTAAACTAGAAAATGTAGATTCTTTGAAGATTCGTGTTAAAGAAAGACCTAACTAATTATTGCTTTCTGAAATTGTAAATAAAATGTCCAAGTTTGAAAATATTGTTAAAGTAAGCCTATTGACACTATTGTTAGACTCTGTCTTTACGCACAAAATATTATAAACTAAATAGTCATTTTATCATTGTTAATAATAAATAATTTTGTTATTAATTCAATTAAATTATTTTAAAAATTTGATATTACTAAATGACATTTGCCATGTAGAAATAACATCAATGTATTGTATTTATTGGTCACAGTTTAACATACGGGTAATCACTTTGTGTAATTATCTACTTTTTATTTGACTTTCATAACTCATAACAAACATTTAATGTGCCTTTTATACATACTGTGTACTACATGTATTAGGATGCAATATTGACTCAACTTTTTCAGGAAATATTTTGATCCAATATTAGGATATGGTTAGGGTATTGGTCAAATATTTGTAGGTTTTCTAAGAATTGATAGACTATCACTTTTCTTTATTGTACAAGGTACAGGTCATCTGGGTTAATGAGATAATACCTAATTATGACAATTGTTTATTATTATATGTGTAAAACACTGACTAAGTCTTTCATCCATTATGTACATAAAGATCATATCAATAAAGAAAACTTTCTTAAATTTTATGTTGTGTGTGAGAGTTTATTTTTTTATATGTGAGCAATATTATTTTCAGGGTTGTTATTGCAAATTGTCATTTTATAATTGTTCACATTTTTGAGTTGACTTTTTGGTCTAGAATAGGTGAAAAGGGATCAAATTTGCTGTTTTATAGCAGTTTGGGGTAATACTGGTGATATTACAGCGGAGGAATGGGGGTGTAAAATGTCATTTTGCGGAGCAATGAAATGTATCAGAAGTGAGATTTTCACCCCAGTCAACTTCAAATCCCAGTAGCAAAAAATCGAAACCATCAACTCCCTACAAGGTTATTATGAGGAGATTGCCAAATGTGGTGCCCATTGAGCCTTTAAAGATTGGAACCAACGGAATGTTGAGCAAAACGCTACAGCCTGTGATGTTCCAGCCATTTAACATTGAAGTCAATGGGCAAATAATTACTAGTCTGAATCCAAAAGATACAAATCACGAGTGACTTCCCTTATTATACTCATTCGTAATGAAAGTTATAACGGTGTTACATGGTGTCTCAGTCAATCAATGTTGATTTTACCCGGCATTTCATTAAAACCATTTCTAGAAAATGGCATCATCGGGCAGGTATATTATGGGCCAAGTAATGAAGCGCGGAATAGGGAGAGATAATACTCTAAAAGTCAGATGTCTGCAAATGAAGCTCGATACGTATATCAACAAGGTAACCTTTCACTTTTAATTAAAGTTTCAGTACTTTCACTAAATTATAGTTCTACTGTCTGTTTCAGACGACACTACGACTCGAAATTTGCTTACTATTTCTTCAATTTTTAATTAAAATGGTTAAAACTTAACGACCTACCTGGAATTGTCACCCCATTACTTTCGGCGTCTAGCATTAACGCCTATTAGTTCGATAAAAGCCCTTATCCTCTTGTAAATTTCATATTTTTCGACACCGGCCAGTTACACAGTATATCTACAATTCCACTGCGCCGGTGCAAGTTGGGTCACTCTATATCATATAGGGGTATAAGGGTATTCCACAAATCGGGTGCATTCGGTTAATAATGCTTTGTGCGGGAGGATTCGCCTGTTTGATTTGTGGTCGTGCGTGCGTCTGTATATGTCTGTTTGTACGTGCGTGTCTGTTTGTGTCGAAACAACTATTTAAACATGCAATTAGGACGAAACGACCCCAAGCCAAATTATCGCCCCTGTTAGATTTGGTATATTCTAAATAACCAGGTTAAGCATGGCTGTCTTCAACACCGCAAAGTAAACAAAACACGATTTTTCACGAGAGAAATGCTATATAGCTTGATCTGAATTAGTTAACGTGAGGTAGAAAGTTAAGGAATGGCAATTCCAGGTAGGTCGTTAAGTTTTAACCATTTTAATTAAAAATTGAAGAAATAGTAAGCAAATTTCGAGTCGTAGTGTCGTCTGGAACAGACAGTAGGTTTATGCTCATGACTGTCCTCACTGACTAATTTCAAAATTAACAATTTTATCGATGGACACTCAACAATTACTGCATTATTGAATAGAATAAGGGCAAGGAAAAGTGACTAAAATTGTTACAAGACCTGAAATTGAGTGGGGGGGTCCTCAAAAAGTCATTCACAACACTTGCCTTTTTGGTTATTAGATTAGTGCCTTTGCCTTTATTCTTTATTTTGGTGTCTTAGTAAACGTACTTTATTTAGACTTAGATGATACTGAATACTGAACAAAAAATGAATGTACAAAAAAAAAAATGACTTTGCAATTTGTAACTTTGGAAAATATGAAGCAAATACCATTCACTGATTCAGCACTGCACAATTACAGGATAAACAACAATCTCCCAAACAGATCAGAGTTGTCTTGACTTGCAGTTCATACTAACCTGCTAACGGCTCATTCAACTACACCACCAAGATTCATGGTTACGATAGACAATGATAGACAATACGATGTATACCAAATAACATAGAAATGGGGTCATATTTATTGCAAAATAATAAAGTATTTACAAATATACAGGGAACTCTATCTTTCGTGGGAGATTACAGGGTTCAAAAGTTCAATGACAAATAGGAACTGTGCATGTTGTAGTGCTAATTTTAGAAATATCACACATGGATCTTACTTCTAACTAGCTTTATGCTATTATATATATTAGATCCCCTCCTACCTATTTTAACAACAGCTATAATAAATAACAGTCTGAAGTCTCAGAGTCTGGCGTTGTTCCAGAGCCGTTCAAGGATGCTGCTATCAGACACTTACTGAAGAAACCATTTCTTGTCTTGGAAGTTTTGAAAAACTACCACCCAGTTTCCAATTTACCCTTTTAGAAGCGGGGTTGACAAAGGCTTCATTGCCATGCTTGTTTTACTTGATATTTCTGTTGCCTTTGATACTCTTGATCACAGTAAATTACTCAGTAGACTTCAATCTGAGTATGGAATCAGTGGAATTGCTTTGAGTTGGTTTCATCATACCTAGTGATGATAAAAACTTCCTCCTCCGACAGAGTGACTCTCACCTGTCAGTATTATTAGGACCTGTATTGTTCTGTATGTACACGAAACCACTTGGTAAATACTCACTGAAAATGATTTATACCACTATTTTTATGCAGACGACCCACAAGTTATAAATTTTTTATTACTCCAGAACAGAATAGTCAGTTGTCTTCATGCATGAAAATGGAATCATGTGTAAGTTGAATGACTAACAATATGCTCAAACTGACAACATCACTGACAAAGTAAACTTGCATCAAACAAATCAACAAGATTAACACCGAATCACAATCATGGATGTTAAATTGTTAATTTCCGAGTTTCTAATTTATTATTTGTTTTTTCTTTATACAATCATGTCTAATTTATACAATAATATGTCGCAGGTAGAATATTTATTAGTATTGGCAACAAGACGGTTGACCTTCAATTTTTTCAGTGACTACTTAGGTCCCATATACAGGCTTTCCAATCAGTTGTATGGAGGCCCATTGGGGAACCTTATTGTGATATACCCTACTCTTAGTTTCTGATTCATTATGTTGGATCACGTCTCCTATTGTACCATTTATTACCATTGATGAGGTTAAAATGCCAAATACATGTACTTATTCAAGGTTTATATATATGCCCCCTCCCTTATACAGGTACTAGGCCAGGCTTTTTTAAATAAATTGATTTCGAAAGAATATCAGGGCCCTAACCCTTTATTATTAAGTACCCCAAAAATGATTACCATCATTATGTCTTATGCTACATTGTACTGGTCATTTACGGAGTGTTACAATTTTTCTAATTATTAATGATATAAATGTCTAACTATGGTTATAAAATTGCCTCTCTAAATATTCGTGGAATCAGAGAGAAATCAAAAAGACAAAAGTTATACACTTGGCTGTCGGATAAAAAATTTGACATAATCTTAGTTCACGAAACTCATAGCACTTTAAGTGACGAATTGCTTTGGAAAGACGGATGGGGTGGTGACATCCTCTTTGCTCACGGATAAAGTAACTCCGCCGGCACAGCAGTCCTTCTCCACAAAGGACTTAGAAATGTAGATCTTATTAAACATATAGGAGACCCTGTAAGATATTATAATATTTTACAGATTGATATTGAAAATAAACCTTTTATAATAATTAATACATACAGTCCCATTAGCGATAAGGAGCAGGAATTTTATTATAATAAGTTATATGATAAAATTAAAGAGGTTACTGATTACCATGAGGCAACAATAATTTTAGGGTGAGATTTTAACAACATATTTGACAAAATTTGAGATCGATTAGGTGGAAATTATCGCATCAAAAAGAAAGGGCAGAATATTATCTTTAAAATTATTAAAGATTTTAATTTAGTTGATATATTTAGAACTTTATATCCTAATACCAAACAGTTTACTTGGAAAAAAATGTCTTCTCCGATACATAGTAGAATTGATTTTTGGTTACCATCTCAAAGTTCTTTACAAAATATTCAGGATACGAAAATAATCCCATGCTTTCTTAGTGATCACTCCGCAATACAGAACTTAGTCTTGAAAATATCAGATTTTAAACGTGGCCCAAACTTATGAATATTTAACTCATCTCTAGTCACTGATCAAAGTCACAATTATTTAATAATAAATTCATTACAAAAGTGGAAAAACGAATATTTTGATTATCTCGACATTTATGGGACTATTTGAAATATAAAATTAAGGTATGTACAATTAAATACTGTAAACAAAAACAAAAAGTCAAACAATCACTAAAGCAATCCCTATTAATAGAATACGAACATCTAGAATCGAACCTAGAAGGAAGTAATCAAAGCACCATCACACAGTTTGACCATGTTAAGGAAAGACTGGAAACCTTGTATAGACATGAAAGTGAAGGTGCTTTAATACGAGCTAAAGTCAAGTACTATGTTGAAAAGAATACTGAATTTTTCCTAAATCTTGAAAAACAAAAACAGACTGCTATTACATTATGTGAGTTGATTAACGTCTTCAATAATGAAATTATTGATAATCCTAATGAGATAATGAAAGAAATCAAGAGGTTTTATAAACAACTGTAGTCTGAGAAACCCACTAATAATAATGGAATTTCAAAATATATTAATAAATCGAATTTAACTGCATTTCTCGACGATTACGAGGCTGATTGTTTAGAGCATAAGTTGGATAATCAAGAGTGCAAGCGTGCAGTAGACTCTTTTAAATCAGGTTCTTCTCCAGGAAATGATGGGATGACTGCAGAATTTTACTTGTGCTTTTGGCCTTCAATAAGTTCAGCTGTTCTTGACTCATTGAATGAGGGCTTTAAACGGGAATGCTTCTCGGTAAGCCAGCGTCAGTCTAGTATAAAATTAATTCCTAAACCCAATAAGAATAAATTAGAACTACAGTAAGTAATTGGAGACCGATAACTTTAATTAATGTGGATGTAAAAATAGCCAGTAAAGTGAGATTGAAACCTTTTTTGGAAAAACTTATCAACCCAAGTCGAACTGCTTCGTACCGAGGCGACATATTTATGAAAATATAAGAACTTTAGATGATTGCTTTAGCCTGGCTCAGCAACGAAAATTACAGGCTTCCTCTTGGCTATTGATTTCACTAAAGCATTCGACTCCATAGCACACTCATATATGTTCGAAGTTTTATATGTTCGAAGTTTTGTGCTATTTAGGGTTCAAGCGAAATTTCATTCGATGGATCAAAACATTGTACAAAAACATAAAATGTGCAGTTATAAATCAAGGCTACACAACAAGCTATTTCCCAATAGAGTGCGGTGTTAGACAGGGCAACCCGATGTCAACAAATCTGTTCAATTTAATCCTCGAAACTTTGTGTACATATATCAGAGATGATGGTAATATTTCAGGTATCACATTTGGTAATTCAACAATAAAAATTATTGCTTTCGCAGACGATGTCACATGTTTAGTAAGGGACTATAAATCTGCCTGACATTTATTGAAGTTTTAAATCAATTTAAACTTATTTCAGGTTTATCGGTAAACCTTTCAAAAACTGAAGCATTCGATCTTAACTCGAAAATCCCGGACCTTGAACAGCAAATAAAAAAATTAGGTTTGTCACTATCTACCTCCTCAATTAAAATCTTAGGCATTCATTTTTCATTTGACACAAAAATCCGTAATCAGTTGAACTTTGAAAATAAACTTAATGAATTAAAAAACATATTAAATAATTGGAAATTACGAAATTTGACATTCATGGGTAAAAAGTTGTTATAAAAACATTTTGTCTCCCTTCACTTTCCCACCAACTACAGTCACTCTATGTTCCTAATTATATTGTCGATAAATTAAACAAAATTTTATACAATTTTCTGTGGGAGGGGCAAGATAAAATAAAAAGGGATGTATTTGTAAGGACTACGCTCATCATGGTGGTTTAAAAATGGTAGACATTCATGAATATTTAACATGTAAATCCTTCTTTTGGGTTAATAAGATATTCACAGCCAATACAAGTCAATGGTTTAAAATATTTTCATTCTGTATCTCATCATATAACCCATTACTTTTATCTGGAAGTAATTACAACCCTAAATATGTAAAATTTAGTATTAACTTTTATGAACAACTTTTCAAAAACTGGTATACTATATACAATTCAAAAATCGGAGATAGGGTCCCAATAACAAATCAAGTTGCGTATATCAATAAAAATTTGAAATACAAAACAACCAGCGACACTTTACAATTCTTGAGTAGAAATTTGATATTTACATAAGATTTCCTTAACTATCCAGCTAAGGCACTTAAGCTCAGCAAAAAATTCCTTTTCGGGGGGTTAAAACTTGCAATAAGTAAAATATGCAATGATCACAATTTAAGGATTGAAAATGAAAAACTAGATACCACATGTGCGAGTAAAGGTGATTATAAATTTAGAATATATAACGATATAATAAATAATTTGTATCGATTTTATAATGTTCACTCAGACACTAAAGTCAAAGGATATTTACTTTAAAAGAATCAATGCAAATTTTATTAAACCAACTGCTATATTAAAGTGGGAAGAATATTTAGGTAGACAAATTCATTTGAAAAAGTGTCCAACCCTATAAACTTTCAAATCATCACTGAAAATTTATCTGTTCTGATGCTGTGTTTAGAACTGTGATTTAAATGTTGCTTGAATATTAGAAAACTCAATTCTGTTAAAATCCCATTTTCTTACGGGGATTATTATTCAATCTCGAGTTGTCTAGGTGTTATTGCACAGACAACCCTGATACGACGCAGGTTTTCTGTTCGTCTAAATCAGTAAATCATTGTTCTTTCGTCTCTTTGTTTACAAACTGACTTCTGTGCGTTGACCTCGCGACCTGTGACGTTTAGATAATGGCATGTAGATATCATGGTTGTTCACTGAGTAAGAGTCACTTCTCTGCAAGTAGGGTGAGTCTGTTGTTCAGATTGGGTCAACTGGTGTAGTGCGCGAGCCGAAGGCAGAGTCTAATGCTGGAGAATGGGTAAACAACTCAACATGGGAAATCACAGGCAGAGACCTGAATATATATATACTACATTCACTACAACCATTAAGACTTCAAATTTTAAAAACCATCTTTGTTTTAGCACACAACGTCCTAGAAATGGTTCCACTATTGATGCCTTCCGTCTTATTCCAGCCACATTAGTGGCTTATTCTACGGAGTTCCATTTCGCAAGTTATTTGTCCTCCGTCTTTCAAAGAAAGCAGGGGACAATTAAAATGGATTCGTCCGTATGTTTGTCTTTAGGCGACAACAATATACATCCATATGAAAATATAGGTGTCTAAAAATCATGTTTGTTTTTAGCATGTTCTCTATCCATCTCTTGAAAAAAAATGTGAGCGTATCCTGCCTGGCAGCCACTGGTTTAACATTACTGTACCAAAATTTTATTCCAGTACAGGCAATTGTAAACTTCTTTAGAGATACTTAAAGTTACATTATTCAAGATATAGATAAAAACTAGCCATTCTTGCTATACTAGTTCGAAAGTAGATGATATAAAATGAATAATTTGAAAATTTCATTCAAATTACTCTATTGCAAGCGAAGATATTGGCATTTCAAGATTTGGCCGACGTGTGCAATAATTTCAGCCACAGTCCTGGTTGATCAAAGCTAAGACTCGAAGCGTCTAGGCGCGCCATATTTGATTTATCACTGAAACGTTTTAATCTGTTTAATATCGGAGCAATCTGATGCCATCCAGAGTTTATTAAGGCCTGGATCAGTTAATTAATGTCTAATTAATACTTTAGAAAACATTTCATGCCCAAATAAAGACCTGCACTAGGCAGATTTAGCTCTTGAATAATGCATGTTTAACAATTATGACAACAAGCACATGTAAGATTGTAAGGACTGTTATTGTTTTATTATGATAACAATACAATAGCATATAAATTTTCACAGAAAATTGTTCATCAATATGCACATCAAATAGATAATTATACAGAAAACTGTTCAGCATAATGAACTATAAGATATTCTGGTCTTGTCTAATTCTGTTCTGCCCCATATTCTTCATCCAAGTAGAGCTGCTGTGGATAGATCTAAAGCTGCTGTGGATAGATCTTTCATCTTTTGTGAATACTCTCCAAATTGTCGCATACATCTCTCTCTCTCTCCTGTTAATAGTAGAGCTGCTGTGGATAGATATAAAGCTGCTGTGGATAGATCTTTCATCTCTTGTGAATACTCTCCAAATTGTCGCATACATCTCTCTCTCTCCTGTTAATCTCTTGAGCCTGAACAATAAGGTCCTGTTTTGAGAATTTTAGTAACATTAAATTAATCAAAAGCATTTTTTTTTTTCGTATATTCTAGAGATGAATTGCACATGATACTATATGCCTACTATTTCTCATTTGAAGAGTTCATACATATGATCCGCTATTATACATCATGTTTGGATGTTTGTCTGAAGTTTTGTCCGTTTCAAAACACTGATATCCTACATGAGCCAAATTTTTAGAAATATTGATACATAAGTTAAGGAAGGTTGGAGGTGCATATTCGGAAAGATAAATGCTTAAACTTTCCGTCATTTTGTATTTTGAGGGTTTAACAGTCCCAACAAATCCTGTGTTAAAATTCTCAAAATATGACCCAAAAAACCCAGGTTTCTGTAAACCTGTAGACTTTTATGTAGGCAAATTATCAAATTAATTTGCTTTTCTTCTTTTTCAGTATTTTAATGAAAGAAAACATGTCTGGGCCAAAGAAGATGAAGTAAAATGTAATGTTGGAGATATTGTTTTATTACAAGAAATGTCAGAACTTAAAATACCTCGAATTACTCATGATATAAAAGAGGTGGTGTTTCCATTAGGAATGGTGGTTGATCCAATTACTGGCAGGCGATGTCGGGGAACTGAATATATAGATGAATCTAATAGAAAACTGGAAGCTGAGAAAATAGCAACAGAGAAATCTTTATCAAGTGATTTATAATTACATATACAATGATAAAAAATGTGATAAATTACATAAGAGACTCAATAGTTTTGTTATGTGGAATTGTTTAATTAATAAATTAAATAAAACTATTCATAACATGGATGTTAATTGACAAATATATAAGTACATGGAGGTTAATTATATAGTCTACAATTGGGAATTTAACAAAAGCATGATAAGAAAATCTTTTTTTAATGGCATTGTATAAGTATAAAAATGGAGAATAGAAAGTTGATTTTTATAATTGTTTACCAGTAGTGTATGCTGACAGTCTACTTTTCCAACAGACCTACCAGTATATATACATTTACATGTAAGGCATATTTACAATGAAATGGACATGATATGTATTATTAATATTGTATGAACAAGGATATGTTTATTGGATTGTAATTGAGTGCTTACTGAATCATAGTGAATGTATGCTGTTTGTCTTTTGTTTTTTTAAATATACATCTTTAGTACAATTAAAAATATTAAGAAGCATTTTTAAACATTTTATTGTACGTTTGTAATTTACGTGTAAGTCAACATGTACACTTAAAATTGTCAAACTCAGTCATGAAATAAACTGATTGGAATTAACTGTTTCATCAACACAAGAATTACATCATACATCAATTTGTGACTAACTTGAGGTAATTTATTTTCCTTTATACTACCTTGGTATTACAAGGTCCATGGTTCTACAATAGTAATAGGATATGTGGCATATTGTTGCAGGGGCACGCACAATTTGACTGTGAACTCTTTATGTGTGGTCAAACTCAAACTTAATAAACAGGACCTTAGATTTTATACCCCCATTTTTTTATGTCGTCTCTACTGTTTGTCCGTTCTTGTGGATGGCCGTCCACAATTTGTTTGTGGACACCCTACAGGTCATAATATTTATCTTATTTTGACGAAACTTTAACTTGAACTATAGGGCTATCTCCCGAAGATCTTGGATCCTTTCGATATTGGCATGTATCGGAGCCTCCATAAATTCATGGATTATGGCCCCTGATTGTTCGAAAAATCACATTTTTAGCTTGTGGCCACTCTAGAGGTTACAATTTTCATCTGATTTTGATGAAACTTGAAATGCATGTTTATAACCAAAGATCTTGGTTCTTTATTATATTTGCGCATATCACATTGTAACTTCCTGAATTATGGCCCCGGATTGTACGAAAAATCGTGTTTAGAGCTTGTAATCCCTCTAAAGGTCACAATTATTATCTGATTTTCGAAAAAAGTTCTAAAATATCATCGTTACACCATACTGGTGGTTGAGTTCGAATTTCGTGAGAATCGGACTAAAACAATGCCCCTCGTGTCGTAGTAAGCAAATAGTGTAAACGTCTGGTATATCAAGGTTGTGGACCCTCTAGCGGTCACAATTTTGATCCCATTTTGATGAAACTTGAAATACATGTTTATAACCCCAAGATCTTGGTTCCTTTCAATATTTGTGCGTATCGGATCGTAACTTCCTGAATTATGGCCCTTGATTGTTCAAAATTTAGAGGTCACTATTTTTATCCGATTTAAAAAAAAAACGTGTGAATATATCACCTTTCCACCATAATGAGGTTTAATTAGAATTTCAGGAAAATTGAAATGAAATTACCCAGCAATATGGCCTCTCTTTGTACACAAATTGTGTTAAAGTATGTAATACAAAGGTTGTGGCCCCTCTAGAGGACACAATTTTTATCCAATTATGATGAAACTTGAAATGTAACCTAAAGATCTCGGTTCCTGTCAATATTCACGCATATTGGACCATATTTTTTTTTTCTAGCTCGTTCTCTGTCCATCTCTTGCAAAATGTGGGTGTATCTTGCATTGCTACCGCTTGTTTGTTCAGATATAAAAACAATTCTTGAGTCTTTTCGAGTTTTATCCCTCCAGCAATATTATTAGAGTGGAATGGTTACACTGTCTGTAGTGTAACCTCATCATTACTATGGTACCTGAATTCCAACCATCCAATCAGTCTGTTGCAGCTGCATTCACCAATATTAATTGATGCCCGAAAAATGTTGCACAAAGTAGGGTGTCTCCAGGCATAATTTTTTAATCCTTTGTCAATTCAGTACAAATTTGTGGTATTCAATTAAAGAAAAGTAAAAATATAAATGTTTTATTAGATTTCAGGCACTTTATTTTGCCAAATGAATGAAATAAAAATATTTTTTTCACTTTACCCGTCAGATCCAGGATTTTGACGAGGGGGGGGGGGCGTACATTGGAGCGATGAATGAATGAAATAGGGTTTAACGTCCTACGCTTCTGCACCTAACCTGCGCTAATTGAAGACAGGCATATATACAATAGTGTGCTATGAGGGAAATTTTGCCTGGGTATCAAGCAAATTCCAACTGCCAAGGGATCTTTTACGTGCACAGGACCTCGGTTTTCCATCCCATCCAAACGACTAGGCAGCTGTCCTTGTCAGGCCCTCCGTCTGATTCACTGACAAGGGGAAACCACACCGCATTGTCAGGCCCTCCGTCTGCATCACTGACAAGGGGAAACCACACCGCAAAACATTGGAGCAAAGGCTGAGGGGGCAACAGACCCCTGCGACCCCCATCCCCACCCCGGATCTGCACCTGAGATTGCCCAAAAGATGCACCCCTAGTTTGTATGTATGACTTTTATCTCTTGCTTCATTCAGGAAACTTAGTTTTAAAGACTGGATGATCCAATTTGAACTGTAAAGGGAAATAACTCTATATAATTTGTCTTTTCTGGAAAACTGAATTTCTGTAAGTCATATTATAATATAAGGATCTTTTACAGACTTGTGTCTGATATTATGTTTCTTGGTTCTAAATTAATATGTCACAACAAAAGGAATTTTGTCAGGAAACAAGAATTCAAAAATCCATAAGATTCGATTCTTGAAGAATAAAAATTATAGGCTAATTGATTATAGCCTAAATCTAAACAAAGAAAAGGTAGACACCTATTATTAGGGAATGGGGACACCTTACTTTCCCCACATCTATTGTTTAGAGTCTATAGGTCCAACTGACCATGACTAATCAACCAACAAAGGGGGTTTAAGGGGATTTAAAGTATTTATAGTCTGTATTTGTAACCGGTTTGTGACACTTCAATATACTAGTGAATGAATAAATATACATTTTTATAGTTAGTATGAATATTTATAAACAGATTGATATAATAAGTACAAATATATAATAAATGATTATATATGCATATATATTAAATAAATAAATACATATATTAACTAAATATTAGTAAACTGATTTCACTAATTTGTCCAATCTACTGATAGTGGGAAGTGTTCACCAGTAACAATAATTAGAGTGAAAAGATACTAATTAATTAAAACAGACTATAGTCCTACACGGTCTACTAAACCTTTTATCAAAACTATCAAATGTTGGGAAAGTAAGGTTGATTTGACTGATAGTGATAGCCCACATTTAGTGACGATAAATACCACGAAGTGTTCCCACTCCCCACACTTCATCTCAATGTGTAAGTACAGATACAGTAAAAAATATGTTAGTTGTTCTCTAGCATTTATACAGCAAGCTCATAATCATGGAATGTATTATAAGTCCAATAATACTTCCTGGATTATAATAATGTGAACATTTATAATGCGCTATATCCTGAAACCAAGTTTATGCTCAAAGCGCTACACAATTACTATCCTAGTCTCTAGGATACAAGTAAAGCCTGATTACCTCCCTTTACCGCTGAACTCTTTAAATCTTAGAAAGAGCCCCGACATATGCTGCCCAAGGAGCGCAACAGTTGTTTGTGTAATACATACACCATCCTACCGGTACCCATTTACAGCTGGGTAACTGGAATACAGGGATGAAGTGTCTTATTCAAGGACACAAGAACTCGACGCACAATGCGGGTCTCGAACCTGCAACCGTTGGGTCACAAATCCTACTCTCTAACCGTTGCGCCAAATTATGGTCCCTTGTGGACACTAGAGGTCACAATTTTTATCCGATTTAAAAAAGAGTTTATATATATCACCGTTACAACATAATGAAAGTTGAGTTTGAATTTCGTGAAAATCGGACCGAAACTGCCTGACAAAATGGTTGCTCCATATACATGTAGGCTATGTAATACCAAGGTTGTGGTCCCTCTAGAGGTCACAATTTTAATCTGATGTTTATGAACTTAAAATATCTATTTATATATACTTGTGCATAGACAGGCCCGGGACTGTACAGCGCAGTGGACGCTTACGGCTGGCCCCCGGATCCATTCACTTGATTTGATAGTTGTTTAGTTCTTGCAATGTCTATTCTCTGTCTTGTCCGCAGGTTTATCTTGTAGATTTTTTTGTTTTGCGTGTAGTGCAGTCCTCCTGCATTTACTATAAGACCGTAACTTCCTGGATTATGGCCTCTATAATTCGGTTCTTCACATTTTCATGTGGACGTATTATGTCGTCGCCCTTGTCCGTCCGGACGTCCGTCCGTCCGTCCACAATTGTTTGTGGACTCTCTACAGGTCACAATTCTTGTTCGATTTTAACGTAACTTGAAATATAGGTTTATCCCCAAAAGATCTCGGCTGCTTTCGATATTGGCATGTATCGGATCAAAACTTTATGGATTATGGCCCCTGATTGTACGAAAAATCACTTTTTTAGCTTGTGGACCCTATAGAGGTCACAATTTCGAACCGATTTTGATGAAACTTAACATGCATGTTTATAACCCAAAGATCTTGGGTCCTTTCGATATTTGCGCCTATCGGAACTAAATTTCCTGAATTATGGCCCCTGATTGTCCGAAAAATCACCTATTTTAGCTCGTGGTACCTCTGGAGGTCACAATTATTATCCGATTTGAAAAACCGTTTGATTATATCACCGTTACACCCTAAGGAAGGTTGAGTTCGAATTTCAGAAAAATCAGTCCAAAATTACCATACAAAATGGCCGCCGTTCGTACGCGAATACTGTTAAAGAATGGTATATCAAGGTTGTGTACTCTGTAGAGATCACAATTTTAATTTGATTTTGATGAAACTTGAAATGCATGGTTATAACCCAAAGATCTTGGTTCCTTTCGATATTTGCGCATATCGGATCGTAACTTCCTGAATTACGGCCCCTGATTATACGCAAAATCGCCATGGTTTTTCTTGGGGTCCCTCTGGAGGTTACAATAATTATCCGATTTAAAAAATCGTTTTATTATATCACTGTTACACCCTAAGGAAGATTGAGTTAGAATTTCGGAAAAATTGGACCAAAATTGCCATACAAAATGGCCGCCATTCGTACGCTAATACTGTTAAAAAATGGTATATCAAGGTTGTGGACCCTGTAGAGGTCACAATTTTAATTCGATTTTGATGAAACTTGAAATGCATAGTTATAACCCAAAGATCTTGGTTCCTTTCGATATTTGCGCATATCGAATTGTAACTTCCTGAATTATGGCCCCTGTTTATACGCAAAATCACCTTTGTTTAGCTTGTGGTCCCTTAGGAGGCCACAATTATTATCCGCTTTGAAAAAACGTTTAATTATATCACTTTTACACCCTAAGGAAAGTTTAGTTCGAATTTCGGGAAAATCGGACAAAAATTGCCATACGAAATGGCCGCCGTTTGTACCGAATACTGTTAAAAATGGTATATCAAGGTTGTGGACCCTGTAGAGGTCACAATTTTAATTCGATTTTGATGAAACTTGAAATGCATGGTTATAACCCAAAATTCTTGGTTCCTTTCGATATTTGCGCATATCGGATCGTAACTTCCTGAATTATGGCCCCTGATTGTTCCGAAAAATCCCCTATGGTCCCTCTGGAGGTCACGATTAATATCCAATTTAAAAAAACGTTTGACTCTATCACCATTACACCCTACGGAAGGTTGAGTTCGAATTTCTAGAAAATACGACCATAATTGCCAGACAAAATGGCCGCTGTTTGTACGCTAATAGTGTAAAAATATGGCATATTAAAGTTGTGGGCCCTGTAGAGGTCACAATTTTAATTCGATTTTGATGAAACTTAAAATGCATGTTTATAACCTAAAGATCTTGATTCTTTTCGATATTTGCGCATATCAAAATGTAACTTAATGAATTATGGCCTTTGATTGGAGGAAAAATCACTTTCGGTATTGCTTGTCCTCTATCCATCTATCGAAAATGTGGGCGTATCCTGCCTGGCAGTGCCAGCTTACTATCTTTTAACTTGTTCGCTGTCCATCTCTTGTAAAATGTTGGTGTATCTGGCATGGCAACCACTTGTTAAATAAAATAAAAAATAAGATTTCTGATTATGTGATAAAGTAAAGTTATGAGCGATTAAATTCAGATTGGTTGTAATAAGTATGGTTACATAACAACTGCGGTATCTATATGTTAAAAGGTATTGACAGTCTCATATTACCTTTATATCAAGCAGAATTTGATATATGTATGGATGGACTAAATACTTCCTTTATAGCCTTGTCAGTGCAGAAAAGTAGGAAGGTAACCCAATTTTATTACATGTATGGGAATTATTTTGTAAACAATATTTTTAGTTTATTTAATGTAACAATAATATATTACTGAGGTAGGCCTACAAGCTGCATGGTACAAGCAGTAAATTATATAAGTATATATATATGTTTTAATGTTTAATAATTCATTGAGCAGGGGTCATTATTATTATTAATTGCAACAGTTTAGCTGAACAATTTTGATTTTGCCTTACATGATATTTGATCTTAACTCTGTAATTAAAATAGATTTTTGTTTTGAGTATACTATTAGGCTGCAGTTGGCTTGTTAAAGGAGATAAATCACTAACATTTGGGACCTAGAATACTGTAATATAAATGTATATAAAATGGTTTCCGTTTTTACTCTAATTTCAAATCAGTTCTGTTCCGCGAAACAGGCCAGCAATTTCAATCGGATGCAAATTTCTAGCGTCTGGTTATTTCAGTCTACATACGCCATTTGGTTTGGTGCAATATGTCTAGCCTTGTTTCTCGGGTCTCTCACTAGAACTGGGGCTGAAACGCAATATGGTACACGATTCGTGTACCAATGGTAAAATGTTTATTTTGTCTTAAATATTGGATATCAGAAGCCCATCTTTTCACGGTATGATCACAGCATCAATGTTGATTTAAATCGACAAATAATTGGTGTTTTCGATGTTGAAGATTTTGGATGATTTTGAGTTAGAGACTTAGCTCCTTTAAGTTATATTTATAGCACAGTTTTCAGAGTTAATAGGTTTGACCACTCAGATGATCACGTGTTAAACCTGATTATGAATGAAGTATGCTAAAAAAAATGACTTGTAACATTGAGAAGAAAATGAAATGAAATGGGGTTTAATGTCCTACTGTTATGCACCTAACCTGGGCTAATGGAAGACGGGCATACGCAATACAGGGAAATTTTGCCTGGGCAGCTGCGCTACGGCCAAGGAATCTTTTACATTTTTTGTACCATACAAACGACCAGACAACTGTCCTTGTCAGGCCATCCGTTTTGCATCACTGACAAGGGGAAGTCATGCTGAAAAATCGAGATAAACCTTCTTGGCCAATGCAGGGATCGAACACTCGACCTCCAGGCTAGCAAGCCAGCGCTATACCCACTTGGCCATTGTGATCCCCCAACATTGAGAAGAGAGTGAGTAACACAATGCATGTGCATAGTGGTCATGTCTTTGTGGGTGATATGTTAAAATGATTACTATTCATGCTGGTTGTTAATACACATAAAACCCACCCTACCTCTCCATATCCATTTGATTTCTACTAGAATGGCATAACTAGTAAAAGTGTACAATAACATTGTAATTGTCTAGTTATTGAAAGGTTAATCTATTAGAGCAAAACAATCTGCTCATTCAACTAACTAAAAGAACAAAGGAAGATTCCCCGTCCATGTTAGAATTAATTTTGTATGGTTTTTATACACCCACATTGAAATTGTCGTGGCTCCCATCCCTCCGGGTCCACAATCAAAAGCTAAAGTTAACATCTGATTGACTTTAAATTTATACACAGTGTTTAAAGTCACCACACAAAGAATCCTATTGATTTTCAGCGATTTATGGCCCTTGATCACCTAATGATTTTCTGATACCGGTAATTACTTAATGAGTTGTTACTTTTAATCAGATTTTAGTTAGAGTATTATAAATGTTTTTATTCAGAAAAAAATAAAATATGCGACAACTCTTGTTGACTGCCCGGACGATTTAGCTGCTGTTGGCGTATGTTTCGTTGCCTGGCAACCTATCTTTAACTTACTCAGTTGAAAGCAGAACAGAAGAAGGTTATATCTCAGCACTGATTGTCTGTAGATATACCCGTAATAGTTTCAAGTAAGACAGATTGTCATAATACATATTAAAGATAGTAAGCTGGCACTGCCAGGCAGGATACGCCCACATTTTCAAGAGATGGATAGAGAACAAGCAATATCGAAAGTGATTTTTCCTACAATCAAAGGCCATAATTAATTAAGTTACAATTTGATATGCGCAAATATCAAAAAGACTCGATCTTTAGGTTAAAACAAGCATTCCAAGTTTCACCAAAATCGAATTAAAATTGTGACCTCTACAGGGTCGACAACTTTGATATACCATATTTTGACACTATTCGCGTACAAACGGCAGCTTATTTGTCTGGCAATTATGGTAAGATTTTCTCAAAATTCGAACTCAACCTTCCGTTGGATGTAATGGTGATAGAGTCAAACGGTTTTTTAAATCAGATAATAATTGTGACCTCCAGAGGGACCATAGGGGATTCTTTGGACAATCAGGGGCCATAATTCAGGAAGTTACGTTCCGATATGCGCAAATAACAAAAGGAACCAAGATCTTTGTGTTATAACCATGCATTACAAGTTTCATCAAAATCGAATTCAAATTGTGACCTCTACAGGGTCCACATACTTGATATACCATTTTTTAACAGTATTTGCGTTCGAATGGCGGCCATTTTGTATGGCAATTTTGGTCTGATTTCCCTGAAATTTGAACTCAACCTTCCTTAGGGTGTAACGGTGATATAATCAAACGATTTTTAAAATCTGATAATAATTGTGACCTCCAGAGAGACCACAAGCTAAACAAAGGCGATTTTGCGTATAATCAGGGGACATAATGCAGGAAGTTATGATCTGATATGCGCAAATATCGAAAGGAACCAAGATCTTTGGATTATAACCATGCATTTCAAGTTTCATCAAAATCAAATTAAAATTGGGACCTCTACAGGGTCCACAACCTTGATATACCATTCTTTAACAGTATTCGCGTACGAACGGCGGCCATTTCGTATGTACAGACGGCGGCCATTTTGTATGGTAATTTTGGTCCGATTTTTCCGAAATCTGGACTTATCCTTCCTTAGGGTGTAATGGTGATATAATCAAACGGATTTTCAAATCAGATAATAATTGGGACCTCCAGAGGGACCACAAGGAAAAATAGGTGATTTTTCGGACAATCAGGGGCCATAATTCAGGAAATTACATTCTGATAGGCGCAATATATAAAGGAACCAAGATCTTTGGGTTATAAACATGCATGTCAGGTTTCATTAAAATCAGTTCAAAATTGTGACCTCTATAGTAGGGTCCACAAGCTAAAAACGTGATTTTTCGTACAATCAGGGGCCATAATCCATGAAGTTTTGATACGATACATGCCAATATCGAAAGGAACCGATATCTATTGGAGATAAAGCTATATATCAAGTTTCGTTGCAATCGGATAAAAATTGTGACCTGTAGAGTGTCCACAAACAAATTGTGGACGGACGGACACACAGACAGATGGACGAACGGACAAACAGGGGCGACGACATAAAACGTCCACATGAAAATGTGGGTGTATAATAAAACTGACAATTCTAAAAAGAGGTCTAGTCATTTTAAAAGAGCTAATTAGCTAATATTTGGGACCCAGAAATTGACACAAATGGGTCGCAACGCATATAATAATGTAATATGAATTTATATAAACTCATTTACATTCAATCGTTTCTGTTTTTACTAATTTCAAATCAGTTATGTCTGGCTAAATACACCAAAAGTCTCAATCAAATGGCAATCTTTAGTGTCTGGTTATTACAGTCTACATAGTATTTATTGCGCATGCTCACCAGAAGAGTATATGGGTCACCGTTTGACATGACTTGTGAAATATGTCTAGCCTTGTTACAAATGGGACTGAAGCACATTATGGTACACGATTTGTGTACCAATGGTAAAATGTTTATTTTGTCTTAATTATTGGATATCAGAAGCCCATCTTTTCCCAGTAAGATCACCACATCAATGTTGATATAAATTGACAAATAATTCGTGTTTTGAAGGATCAACATTCGACCATTCCATGTCATGGGCCAGACCCCCAATAATTTTAAAAGGAGATCATTCATCTGTTTCTATATTCTAACAAAAGATATATAATTATATGTCAAGATGTTTTCAGTAAATCGATAAAATTTGTTTATTTTGTGTCAAAATTACCTTTTCCAATTGAGAGTGACTAGTTCTGGTGAAATTAAAGACATTAAAGTATAATTTCCTAATGATTGTGTTAGATGTCTATTATCTCTTTAACTAGTGTACATCTGGCGTGACTGGTGTAATGATAATATATACTCTATATATTATTACAGATTGGTCAAAGTCAAGGCTGTTTGATTATTATCTAGATTAATTCTAACAAAATGTCTGTACAGATACTAGATCACCAGCTTGAAGATTATTTTAATACAGCTGTCGAGTTAGCTAAAAAAGCAGGACAGGTAAAATTGTATCTTTTATTATAAAAATATTCTTTTAATTTTAATAATGAAATTATGGTTAATCTACCATTTGGCTTGCTGTTAAAGTGACAACATTTTTACCATATGGCAAACTATTTTTACCCCTGTCCAGTTTCACAAAGCACATGTAAAGTTATGTCCACATAAGTTTAATTGAGTTGTATTGTAAAATGTAGGATTTAGGTGTTAATTATACAGCCACAATACAGAGATTTTAGCTGCTATATCTGCACTGGTTTACTAAATATTTCCAAATGCACAATGATTTGTTGAAGTGTTTGGTTGATAGGCAACTATATTTAACTTTTTGGGGTATCATGTATGAGTGAACGCTTAAAGGTAGCCATAACTATCAGTGCAAAAATCGGTTGTGCCTCACCAGGTTGTCACTCATGAAATATCAGGCTGTCAAATGGTAATGATCCTTAATGTAAATTTTCAATTATGATAAAAGATAGCCTTATCGCACGTATAGTGTTGATCAGAAGTTTTCATTCCTATCTTAGATGTGTTCGACATCAATTTAATTATATCTACACATTAAACATTATGTCTTTGATCATGTTGTACTACCAAGATATTTAAACATATGTCTTTAATATTTACTTTGTCTATTTATGTATAAATATAGGCAATAAAAGAAGCTTTCTATAAAGAGAAGAATGTAGATACAAAACAAAGTGCAGCTGACCTGGTAACTGAAACAGATCAAGCTGTTGAGAAAATGGTTCAAGAAATAATTAGCCAAAAATATCCTACACACAAGTAAGACATTTTCGCATTCTTTCCGGATTACATTATTGTAGTGAAGATTTCTATTTTCACGACTTTCAGGAATATATAGCCATGTGTCTGCTAGATCGGGGTTCACCAAACTTTTTCATAGGGGGCCTGAATGCCGAGCGTGGGCCAGATAAATATACATGTAACTAAATGTACACAAAAAAAAAGGTTAATCATTCTATTTATTTATCAATACATGAAATACACAAAATAGTAATAACAAAAAGCCAGCAATAAGGCTGATGTGCCCCGCCAAAAGCATAAACTCTGGTTTTGAAGTACCGGGTAGTAGTGGTAGTGTGTGAAACTAAACACTAAGTTTCATCTCTCCACATCAGTTAGAATTAAAGTTATCTTGTCCAAAAGCTGCGACCAAAGAAATTGCTACATTTCCTTTGCTTCGACTTTGTATTCAGTTTTGTTTGTGCGTTTTCTTGTGACGGGTGGAATATGTTCGCTAAATACATTCACTATACATCTATTTAATTGAATATTTAAACACTTCTTAAGTTTGATTGTTTTTAGACTACCTTTTTATACATTTTACCGATGTGGTTGCTTGCATTTGTATTTCTTGATCTGTATGAAATTGTCTGACCTGCAAAGAATAAATATGTGAGTGTATGTTTCGTTGCTTGGCAACCTATCTTATAGTATTGCTGGTTCTTAGGTACAGTATCTATGCAAATGTAGTTTGTTGGCCACACAAGGTGCAAAAAATTTCTAAAACATAAAACTAATAGTATATTAATAATAACCTACCCACCATGGACTCTTGTTTTTTTATAGATTTATTGGAGAAGAAACTGTGGCAGTTGATGGATCTTCCTGTACTCTAACTGATGATCCAACATGGATAGTTGATCCAATTGATGGAACAACCAATTTTGTACATAGGTAAGGTAGTACAGTGTGTCATTGCATCTGTGTAAAAGTTTTGGTAAGCTTTAAAATAGTTGAGAGTCACTTGTATTGAATTTTCCTACATGAATTGCATTGACACCTTCTGATTTTAATCCACACCCAAATTCTACTCTTTAAATCAGCTGAGTAATAAAAATTGAAAGAAATCGGCGATCTTCCAGTTATCCCTAGTTTTTATACGCCCACATTGAAATGTGGTCGTATATTGCCGTCGCCCCCGTCCGTCCGTCCGTCCGTCCGTCCGTCCGTCCGTCCGTCCGTCCGTCGGTCCGGCGTCCACAATTGCTTGTGGACGCTCTAGAGGCCAAAGTTAAAATTCGATTGACTTTAAATTTATACACAGTGTTTAAGGTCATGAGACGAAGAAGCCTATTGATTTTCAGTGATTTCCGATAATAACTGTCAGAGTTATGGCCCTTGATCACTTAAAAAAATCTTGTGGACGCTCTAGAGGCCAAAATTAATATCCGATTGACTTTAGATTTATACATAGTGTTAAAGGCCATGAGACGAAGAATCCTATTGATTTTCAGCGATTTCCGATAATAACTGTCAGAGTTATGGCCCTTGAACACTTCAAAAAATCTTGTGGACGCTCTAGAGGCTAAAGTTAATATCCGATTGACTTTAGATTTATACATAGTATTTAAGGTCATGAGACGAAAAAGCCTATTGATTTTCAGCAATTCCCGATAATAACTGTCAGAGTTATGGCCCTTGATCACTTCAAAAAATCTTGTGGACGCTCTAGAGGCTAAAGTTAATATTCGATTGACTTTAAATTTATACACAGTGTTTAAGGTCATGAGACGAAGAAGCCTATTGATTTTCATCGATTTCCGATAATAACTGTCAGAGTTATGGCCCTTGATCACTTCAAAAAATCTTGTGGACGCTCTAGAGGCCAAAGTTAAAATTCGATTGACTTTAAATTTATACACAGTGTTTAAGGTCATTAAATGAAGAAGCCTATTGATTTTCTGCAATTTCTGATAATTACTGTCAGAGTTATGGCCCTTTATCGCTTATAAAAATCTTGTGGACGCTCTAGAGGCTAAAGTTAATAACCGATTGACTTTAAATTTATACACAGTGTTTAAGGTCATGAGACGAAGAAGCCTATTGATTTTCAGCAATTTCAGATAATTACTGACTGAGTTATGGCCCTTGATCACTTTCAAAATTTTTTGGACGCTCTAGAGGCTAAAGTTAATAACCGATTGACTTTAAATTTATATAAATTGTTGAAGGTCATGAGATGAACAAGTATATTGAGTTTCAATGAATTTAGATAACTTGAACAGCATGGAGGAGAACTTTATCAAAGCCAAACAAATTCCAATGATTTTCTGATAATTACATAATGAGTAGTTACTTTTAATCAGATTTTAGTGTATTATAAATGTTTCATTACCGAAAAAAGTAAAATATGCGACAACTCTTGTTGACTGCCCGGACGATTTAGCTGCTGTGGGCGTATGTTTCGTTGCCTGGCAACCTATGTTTTATGTTACTAGTTTCGTTTGCCTCTAACTTCAATTTACCGAGACTCTAGTAGAGACCTTGACTACCAAATAATTAAACAACTTGGCTCAGACCCTGAGTTACACACGTCCACAACTACCACAACCAACAGACGTACAATTGAATTACATTGGATTATTAGATTAAAAACTTTTCAACCGCACAGTATCAACGACAAAATCTGAACTTGGGCATCCGCACTTATCTTTATTTGCTCTTCAAATCAGCTGTTTTATAGCATACTCATCGCACTGCTGTAAAGAAAGCAAATTCTTATTCTAAATTATGACTGGTCATTAGTCCCATTAACAACCAATCGCTGACTGCATAACAGAGCTCCACATTGTACCAAATATGTTTATGGAACTTTACGTCATGACACACGATTTTATTATTCCCAATTAACCAGTGTATAGCAGAATATTGCAGACAAAGTAATTGTGTGACAAACGAGGCTATCAGCGGGGATATAATGTAAACAAAACGGTTTTTAATACCTTAAATCAATGTCCAAAGTGTTCCAAAGTTTTAGGGACGACCCCAGATTAAAGGAAGGGCTGTCATGTTGCTGTACTTGGGATAGATTTGATTGAACGGGAAGAATAGACACACTCCCTCAAAAACGCAATTATCCGAACCTAATCCAGCAATGGCCAGAGAGGGATTTATCTGGCCTTTGCTTCAGGACATGATCATATACTGCCATAGCCCCCGTCTATCCGTCGTCCACAATTTCTTGTGACCACTCTAGAGAATACATTTATCATTACATCTGATTGTTTTGAAATTGATATATGTTGTTTACATTAGTGAGACAAGGAGGCTGTCAAGTTTCAACAATTTCTGTAAATTACTTCCATAGTTCAGATAAATAAATTGCCACTTGAGTCATTAAAACTTTGCTACTGAAAGCTCTTCAAATCAACTATCAAGTATGATACTCTTTGTTTTTTATACGCCATCATTTTCATAGACCGTGTCTGTCTGTCCACAATTTGTTTGTGAACATTCTACAGGTTACTATTTTTATCTGATTTTGACTAAACTTGAAATTTTTGGTCTGTCTCCTAAGATCTCAGTTCCTTTCAATGTTGGCAAGTATCTGACCATAACTTCATGGATTTTGGCCCCTGATTGTACAAAAATCAAGTTTTTAGCTAGTGGTCCTCTGAAGGTCACAATTATTATCCTTTTTTTAAAAAAATATTCAAATATATCAGTGTGACAGTGACACTGTAATGACACTTGAGTTTGAATTTTGTAAAAATCGGACCAAAACTTTCTGACAAAATGACCAGCCCTTGCACGTAAATAATGTAAACATATGGTATATCAAGGTTGTGGACCCTCTAGAAGTTACAATTTTGATCCAATGTTGATGAAACTTGAACTTGTAATACATGAAAATAGCCCAAAGATCTTGGTTCCTTTCGATATTCACACATATCAAATCGCAACTTGCTGAATTATGATCCTTGATTATACAAAAAATCGCTTTTTTTGTTTAGCTTATATCAATCTCTTGAATGATATCGAGTCAAGTTTAAGGTCTGGTCAACACAATACTTTGTCATTTTGAGACTAACATGGTTATTATTTTATGGTCATGCATGGTTTGGCAGGGATTCATTGATGTGACCATGTTTCAAATTTAATAATTATATTGTAAGAATACATGTAAATGATTTATTCTTCTTGTAGTATACCTGAAGTCTCATTTTCTTGTGGTATAACAGTAAATAAAGAGGTAAACAGCATCTATTTAATACAGTAAAATAATACTACTACCAATTTAGCATCACAGAAAGTTTGATGACCAATATAACCATTACTAGTATTTTAATTTTGAAAAAAGAATATATTATTATTTTATTCTCAAGTTGTTTGTCTCATAGCCGTGGCGATAGAGAGGTGGCTTCTCACCAATGCAACGAGGGTTTGCAACGAGGGTTCAATCCCAGATCAGGGCAAAAACTTTATCGTAAGTGAGAGGGATATTCGGTCTCCCCCGAGTTCTTCGGTTTCTTCCTGCAGTAATGATCGAAATCATTCGCATGATCTGTGCCAAGGGCCAAATTGAAAATAAGCCCCAGGCTTAATTTGCTACCCTTGTAAAATGACGAGATTATTATTATTATAATACATTCATACTTTAGTTAAAGCCACTGATCGTCAATTGCATTTTTACAAAATCCAATTGTTCACAGTTGTAGTCAGATCAATTATTTAACATTTAATCAAGAAAACACAGCTAAAATAACAACAGTAGATAATCTCCCCAGTTGGATTCAATTAGATAAAAAAAGAAAGAAGCCCACTAAAAGATTTTATTTTTAATAGAAATGACTATAGGTCACAAATGGCTTGTTTTTACCATATCCTTTTGAATGTAGTTTGCAAGGGATTCAAAATCCCTTGTATGAAGATCAGAGACTTGCAGAGATGATTTAAAGCAATTTATTTTCACTTGTTTTGTTCAAAAATAATTATTACAGGTAGTTATAGGTGTGGTATATGTACCTATATTAGATCAGATGTATACAGCTAAAAAAGGACAAGGATCATTCTTAAATGGACAGAAACTTTCTGTTAGCTCAGTTACTGGTAAGATTACAATAGTGTATTAAAAAATTGCTACTATCTGAAAATTATTATTAAATGTCCAAAAAGTCAATATAAGTGAAAAGAGTGCTTTAGAATTATCAATTTATTTCTGAATCTGTGTCGCAGGCAATCTCGTTCCCAGAGTCAGCCGCGGGGCCGGAGGCCTCTGGGGCCATAAACCGTTCATTTACTGCAAATTTTTCCACACCTAGGCCCCACCCATTCTTACCTCTGATTGGTCTATCTTTTTGGGGTCGATTTCTCAAAAAACTAGAGGTCGGATCGTCGTTTCGTTTGTTGTAAAATGATCCTTGAGTCAAAGTCAATTCACCGACATAAAAGAATTGGATCCTAAACGTACACATTCAAGTTTTGGTAAAGATCTATATTTCTACGTGTGGGTATATTTCTAAGTGATTCGGTCATCCAGGCACGTAAAATAACTATGCGTGGGTATATTTTTAAGTGATTCAGCCATCCAGGCACGTAAAATAAATACATGTCACGTGATTCGTCACTTTCGGGAAAATGGCTACCCTGAGTCACAAGAGAAATTTCTCCAACAATTTTTCTGGTTTCAAGATTGTGTCGCAGGATTCAAAATCACAGGCTTTTGATACATTCATATACGGAGACGCAATAAAAACCCACCACTTTTATAACTGGATGATTTTAAATCTCGTTTGAGGGATACACTTTAATCTGGCTTTTCGGAATGTAACAATATCAGATCAAGATGATTGACACTTGAGAATAAGGTTTTATGGTCACATGAACACTAAAAATTGATTCCAACAGAATAGGAATGTAGAAAATCATGATTTTATGGTGCAGACATGGGGTATATAATGTGATTTTTAAAAAGCTAGATTCAGAACACCATCAGTTTGGTGGAAGTTGCAACCATAACATGAAAACAGAGAATGAACCATCATGTTAATTGAAGAGGGAATGAGTAATAGAGCCACTGGAAGTAGAATAGCAACTTAAGTGGAGATGGATCCCACAAGCAATTATTCAGAGGCTCACCCCTTCATGTTGAGACATTGTATGGTGTGTTTGGCTGCTAGAGGTGGACACAGATGTTATTGAATTCTGATTTTCACCCCTTGTGCCTATGTTTTACTGTAAAGTAAAGTTGTTTTGGCCTTTGCGGGTTGATTTTCTTGACATTTCACCTGCATTATGTCTCACTAACTCTTTCACTCCAATCTGTGGTTTGTTTTCATTGTGTCTCAGTATACTTAACGCTTTCTTATATTCATATTCTTTCAAAAGCAAACTTGGAATTAAATTAAAGATAGGTTGCCAGGCAATGAAACATATGCCCACAGCAGCCAAATTGCTGCCATATTGTCCCCCATTTATGATTTTTTTTATCATCTATAATCACTCCAAAACATAATAAATGATTTCAGCGTATTCCTTCACCCCCAAAACATAGGTTTAGACACCAAAATTATCACCCTAGACTAAATACTATAATAATAATAATCATCTCATAATGGCGCTGGAATTCCAACCAAATGCGAATGATGACCGAGGTTCATCCGGCAGATTTTGAAAGAGGACTAACATTGTATAATTTGTCTTTCATGTATAGAATTAAAACAAGCTGCATTGATAATGGAGGGAGGAAGTTCCAGAGACCCAGATATATTAAAGGCCAAACTTGATAATTTACAAAATGTTTTAAAAGCTTCTCATGGGTAAGTCATTTAGATACCTCTCGTAAAATAATATTATTATAAGTTTAACCATAAATCTTGTGCTTAGATTTCAAGTAGACTTACCGTATTTTGTGTTCCCAGAAAATTCTTAAGAACATTCTTGTGCTTAGATTGTAAGTAGACTTCAGGGTAACACAAGCACGTTCTTATGTGTTCCAAGAAACTTAAAAGCACAACTTTATTCTGAAACATTGTCAATCTAAGCAAAAGTCCCAAGCAAGGTATACGGTTTATAGCTCTATGCAGTCGTTCAATTTATGACGTAATTGACATTTTCTAGAGACAGTATTTATTAAAGTCTTTTATAAAATTACTTTTTGTTTACTTTAAGTATTTCGAGGAATCAGGCCCAGAATTTATCAAGGAATGCTAATTTGCTTTCCCCCCTCCAATGGTGTGGTTTGTGTGATCCCCCTCTAGTTTGTGTGATATAATAAGATGTTACGTTTAATTTCCTAGCATAAGAGCGTATGGATCAGCAGCTATTAATCTATGTAAGATAGCTAGTGGTATATGTGAAGGATATGTAGAATATGGTATACATTGTTGGGATATTGTAGCTGGTTTATTAATATTACAAGAAGCTGGTGGTGTAGTTAAAGATACAACTGGTAAATATTATAATGTCCCTGGGTAGATATAAATATCAAAACTTGATCGTCTGTTACAAAACCTGCTTGTATACTACTGTTACAAAACAAAACATGCAGATTTCGAAAAACAAACGTGAAACAATGGATTAGCATTTTTAACATCTATTTTTGTTTATATTTGTATGGACCCAACTGTTCTGAATCCACAGACTTTTAATCAAATGACAAAAAATCGAATTCTGTCACATGTGTCAGTCCTAATAGATGTTACTTATGTGATTTCAGGTGAGGAAGTGGATATCATGCGAAGACGTATAACTGGTGCATGTTCAGTAAATATTGTAAATCAACTTGTACCATTATTAACTCAATTAGATATGGGTCGAGATTGAATCTAATAACTCAATTCATGGCTCAGACAATTGCCTTTAAAAGATGCATTATGTAAGAGTTAAATCTGGCTATTGCAAGTATTTTATTTCTGGCTTCGAATATTATATTAACTATGACCATCAAAACAATGCTATTCCTGGCAAAACTTCCAACATCGCTCAGAATAAAGTAATTTGACGAAAATTTTCAATATATTCCTTTTTTATTATCTATTTTTTAACTATTATAGCTAGAGTCATACATAATGCATCTTTAACCAATCTAATCATTACCTAGGACCATGCCATATGGCAATTTGATGGGTATATTAAACTTACAGTGTCCAGCCATTTCATAGATTGACACAACTGGTAAAATTTTGATTTTTAAGTAAAATATTTATTAGATCATCCATAACATTTTATTAAGAGCTCCCCCCCCCCCCCTAGGCACATATTATTAATATATAAAAATAAAACAGAATTGTTATAAATCAATGTTTATATATGTAAACTGTCTTCATGTTGTTCTATTACAAATAGTCAGTTTTAATTTATGTAGTCAGAACTTCACAAGATTATGTATGTCTCTTATGAATTTTATTTGTATATTTATAGAGAAATATGATTATGAAATCCAATATTTATAAAGAAATATGATTTTGAAATCCGATATTTGGTCTTGTATTGTTTTGTTAGTACTTTTACCTTTGAATTTATATTCTTAACTTCTATTTTTGACATTCACTTCCTTGTTATTGGTAGTCTAAGATGACCAGAACGCACAGAGGGCCTAGGTCAGTTGTCCATATTTGACAAAATTTTACTCAATAATCTACCAGTTTCTCAATATAAATCCCATAATTCATGCATTATTATACCTATATGAATTGTGAAGACAAACTAGGATTAATAAAATCCATAGATATGTTTTACAATTAAAAAACTTAGGCGTGTAGGATGTTTAACATGCAATAAAAAAAGAATTTTCTGAAATGAAAATTCCTAAATTAATGACATGGGCATCAACATTTTGTTATAGGTCTATTTACCCCTTATGATAACATAATAAAAGACCGGATAATCTAACCAATGACCAATATATTCTCAAATGCTGACAACCCATCCAGACTAGTATTCATAGAATATTTGTCTTAATGATAGAGAGTCATTATGTTGTTGGCGAATACGCAAAAAGCAAGCTTCTAACTTCCTGATTGGACTGAGATTAAAAATAGCAGACAATCATAATGTATTCTGAATATTTGTGGGCATTATTACATTCTGTTAACCTTTGATTAGGTTAAAACTGACTGGTTTGGGAATGTTGAATAACTTTATAAACATATTCATGTTAAACCTTATGTAATTTTCACATCAGTTTCTATATAAGACTCTTGCCTTATATTTGATAGAACATCCCTTAAAAATGCACTATTTTGAGCAGAAGTTTGTTATTTACATCAAACACTGACATATGTCACTATTTCAGAAAGCCAACTGTTTTACGCTTGTTTCCACTTTTTTCTTCTTCCTCTAATACATTCAATAAACTAGTATTTAATACCTCCCCTATCTTCTTGCCAGTCTATAATAATAAAAAAAATTCTATTAATAAAAGTTTAAGTTCACACGCAAAACATTTCGTATAGAGATTAACACCAAAATTTTAATGGAACCATTTCAATATAATGTAGATAAGGATAGCAAATCTTTTACACATCATGAGTCAATTTAAAGCAAACACAGTTTAATCTGAACAAACATATCATTCACTAAAAAAGATGTGCATAAAATAATAAAATTGCCACTTCTAATTCTGGTTGGACATCCCTGATGTAGAGGATTGCAATTCATATTTCCTTAGGAAATCAACTGTGTTGGTGATGGGGGTTTTCTATGCCTGCTTATAATGAAAGCATATTTCAACAATTCATGAATAAACCCACCAAAAAACATGAAATTAAAACAAATGTATTTACTACCTCCATCATATCAAATATACTTTCTGGATTTAGACTACCCCAACCTTCTTTCTTTAAAGCTGATATTGTTCCCTTAGCTGTCACACCCATCATTAATCTGTTTCAATTAATAGAAAAACACTCATTATTAATCTGTTTCAATTAATAGAAAACACTATTATACAATGATATATGGTATCTAAAGTCTGTTAAACACTTTAGTATAATGCAATATTTTCCCCTACTCTTCTTTGAATTGTGACTGTCAAGTTTCTTTTTTTTTTATGATCAAAGGACTGTGTGGGTAAATGATTTACTACAAACATAACATTTGAAGGTTCTACATTTATCTGGTTATATGTATAAGTTTATATACAAGAAGTACCAGTTATTGTACACTAAGCCTAATACAAGTTCATTTACAAGCATTAACTAATTATTATTTTGTTCTACGGACAAAAGCACATATTTTGTAGTTCATTTTATTTCTGTAAAATTACTAGATGTATTTCACAGGATAATTAACATTCACGAAAGAATGGACTTAAAAAATTCAGGTAACATATTGATGATCGCCAGTTCCTGATAACAATGGGTCAATTTCGAATTTAACAGTATGTACAATTTTTCTTCTGGGATACACTTACCTTGCTAAACAGCATGCTTCTTCTTTCTGGCTAGCATCAACAACATGATAATGTCCAATCTGTAATAAAACATACAATAACAATATTTTTAGCAAAATCTGTGCATAGGTATTAAATGGTTGCTTGTAACAATACCAGTGAAGTTCCATCAGTCAAAAGATAAGGAAACATAAATCAAGTGAGCTGTGAATTGTATCAAGATAAATGTGCAAGTACCAGTAACTAAATTTGGTATAAGTGCAGGTGTATTAGCCTAAATTGTGGCTTGTTGTCCCCCGCCTTTCAAAGAAAGCAGAGAGGGGACTATTAAAATGAGTTCGCCAGTCTGTCTTTTGGGACACTATAACTCTCCTTCTAATTGAGCTAGAATGTTAAAACTTGGTGTAGGCGTTTATTAGGTCAATGCCTTAATCTAGTTCGATGTTATTTTAATTATACGTCTGCACAAAGGGGTCTTTCTTGGAAGGAAACTGGACTGCCTGGAGAAAATGAACAAGGTTAAGCAGATGACCCTACTCCTGGATGGATACATACAAGTGTAAGATTGAGGAGAATCCTGTCACGGTGTGATTGTCTTCAGTAGCTATACATAGTACATGTAGCAGTAATAAGTAAAATCTTTGCCATGTACAGTCACAAAAACAGAAATTTAAGACATGTAACATAAACACAATCACTGCTTAGGATGATTTTAACAAACAGTGAACTCACAGTAATAATCTGCATTTTAAATGAGAAGATTTCTAATCATACCTTACTCAGTGTGACAATACAAGGTGATGAAGATATATCTAATCTTTTAACATCATACGGATCATCAGATAATTCTATTTCCATTTCATCATCTTCTTGATTAACTGTTACATTAGGTATTCTACAAAACACATACATTTTAATATCTTACTCTATACAGAATCACTAACTCAAATAAAAACCAAAAGATGATTGTTCACGTTGATGGATAGATAGTGTGGCTATTTAAAAATTAAAATTAAATGTATATTTTAACAAATAGGGCCACTGGGTGCATTTAAAATCAAAATATTTAGTCTTAATGTTATAATAAACTGTGAGCTAGTACTGTTGTTATTTTTTTATCCACCTATATATTAAAACTCGTTCAGTAATCTTATGTTACAAATAAATAACAAATTTGATGATGTTATCCCCTCAAAATATAAATACATACCTTGTATTATATAGAGCAGCTTTAACCCCTATAGAAGCTGCATCAAATAAATTCCCACCACATTCTAATAACTGAAACAATTCATTATTATAATTAAATTAAAATTTCTTCTCTGCAAAAACTGACTATAGTTATGTTAGGGACTCACAATTCTGAATCTGGCAAAGACAAAAAACTCTTCAAGATATATCAAGTTGGGTCTGATTGTTTAGAGGTGATGCTTTCTAAGGATTCAGATGGGAAGAATAACACAGGTCAATGAGGTCATGCGTGTTCATTCCCTGACACTTAGAATTTAAAGTGTTGTTGCACAAATAAAGTATTGTGTTAGTCTAAAGATGACATAATCACTTTGCTGACAACATGTTACACACATTCTATTATTCAAAAATAAAGAGTAGAAAGAAATGTTCTCTCGAGCATAAACATGTCAACAGTTCAATTCTGTAAATCTTTTGTTTTCTGGAAGTATGATATTTTTAAGGAAGAGGAAGTAAATTTATACACTTAAATTGTATTATATTAGAGATCAACCCACAGGGTCTGTCGCTGACATGTTCCCTGGTAATGGTAAAGGAATTTAAATTTTAAGACAGTCCCAAAAAGTTTCACTTAAGTATCTCTGAGATAGATGACAAATATATATTCCCCAGTTGTTTGGATAAGTTTTCTAATTAGTGGTAATCTATGTCAGATCAGGAATATCGAGGAACTATATCTTTAACAGTTAGGTTACATTAAAATCGATTGTCAAAACATGCTATATGTGTACTAACAAACATTGTCTTTTCATTGTGGTCAATCCCTTTCAAAAATTATACTAGGTTATATTAGTTTTATAATGTCAAACTTATAACAAAACATTCCTTGACCTTCATTTATATACTCTCTAATGTTGATAACAATAACTTATACTCACCAATACATCTATATAGAGAACCCAGCATTGTTGTTTGGGAATAATACATAAAGATTTTAAATCTAAACAACCAGAATTATCATAACATCTAGATAAAATAGTACTTATTTCTGTAGCTAACTCTTCACCACCACGTCCTTCAAATTCTGGTGTAGCATTAGCTGAACTGAAGATGGTAAAAACATAATACATAACCAAATGTGTTAAGGGAAATGACTGTATCCATGATCAACAACAATCGTTGATCTAGGTATCAGTATCTTTAAACCTGTCCAAAACAGAAGTACATGAGAAAACGGCCAAGGGTGGTACACTCATTGGGTTTATGATAAACAAACAAGCAGTTGCCTGACAAAATTGTTGCATACAATCAGGAGCCATAATCAAGGATGTTACGCTCCAACATATGTCTATATCAAAAAGAAACTGAGACCTTTGGGATATAAACAAATGTTTAAAGTTTCATCAAAATCAGATATAAATTGTGACCTCTAGATGGTCAACAAGCTAAACACTTGATTTTTCATACAATCAGAAGCAATAATCCTGGTAGTTACGGTCTGATATGCACGAATATCAAAAGGAATCGCGGTCTGTGGGATATAAACATACATTTAAGTTTCATCAAAATTGGATAAAAACTTACCAATCAACAAAGAATTCTATACATCCTGAATCTGGTTTTTCTGGAGATGGAACGCCCAATTCTGCTTTTACACCAACTAATATATCTGTATTAGCCTGTAAAAAGAAATGGAGAAAAAATAAAATGGACTGTAAAAGGACAAAACTAACTACATTATTTCCTGCCTATGCAGAGAATGATAGTTCCAACAAATTATGCCTAATTACATTGGATCATCTGGATTTAAGTGGTCCCCTAAAAGCCTTACATTTTAAAGCTGGTGTTTAAGCTTTTAAAAGGGACCATAAAGTGGATTTTTACGTATCACATAATAACTTCTAGCACACTTAAATTAGTTCAAAATAGGCAGCACTTATTACATTTATATGTACAAGTGAATTGTACATACAAATTCATTTATTAAACTTTGAAGAAAAACCAACAAAAGGGCCCTTACCTGAGTAGGGCAGTTGCTATGTTGAATTGGTCTACATAACCAGATCATTTAACTAATCCCTGATTTTTATTTTCACATTATATCGAGTACTTACTAGTCTTAACCTTGCAGAACCTGATGTATTTGATACAACACCTGTTTCTATTTCCATATGACGATAATCTTCACATCCTCTACCATCTTCTCTACATGGAAACTTGTCCTTAAAAATGATGGTGGTAAATGTTACATAAATAGGTCAAGTGGGACAATGAACTAATTAGACTTATTTTCTGATAATAAGATGAAAGTTTATTCTAAATATCATATTGTTTAACATTAAATTGGATTCCAACATCGAATTCTACACGAAAATAGTGTTGGATTATTATAAATTTGTCTCGGTTGTGTCAGGAAATGATTTCTTTTGGTGATCAAAAAAGTTTCACGGTGCAAAATAGACGGTAAGGACAGGGCCGGATTAACCATGGGGCACCATGGGGCACAGGCCCCAGGGCCCCCAACATTAGGGGGCCCCCACAAAAAATCTCAGTTGCGTCCAGTCACCTCCTCTAGAAATTCCATCTTTTCATAGCACTCGCATTTATCACCAGGGCCGGATTAACCATGAATCAGAGGCCCCAGGGCCCCCACATTAGGGGCCCCAAACAGTTGCGTCCAGCCCCCCCCTCTAAAAATTCCATCATTTCATAGCACTCGCATGGATTGATCCACTGAAATAACGCCAGAATGCGCTAATTTTGTGGCCGAATTTTTTTTTCTGGGGGGAGGTACTTCTAAATGGCCCCACACAAGTGCCGGAAATGCCAGGAAATGATGTTTCTGGCCTCCAATTTCTGAAAATTTCCAAAAAAATTGACAACCTTTCAATTATAAAATAATACACTTGTTTATGATCACATATGCTCCTAAGGCACTGATGAGTCGGTCTGTTTTAATGGCGCCTACACCTGATCCAAACTTATGTGGAGGCTATTGGGCGCCACCACAGGCGCGGACCCAAAGTGTGGACACCAGAAGCAAACGCCTTCCCAAAAAAATCTGCCGCTATATAAAATACAAATTTGCCACTCAGATATCACCCCAATGGCAGAAAAACGTGTTTCCTGCATCGATATTTTTTCAAAATTTTCTGAGGGAGGACCCCAGACAAGGGTGCCGCCCCCATAGGTGAAGGGTCTCTCCTATCAACTCTTTATTGATTGGCGTCTGACCCACCACATGACATTAAAGGGTTCGTTTTGGTCGCCCTTATTCACTTGAAATGGACCTTGTTGGTCTTTGGGGGTGCCGCCACCAAATTACACGATTAGAGATTTTCGTTCTGGTCGACCTATCAAACATCAAAATGAGAAATAGCGCTGCCGAAATTGACACACGGGAGCGACGTTGATTGCAGCTCCAAGTGGGCCGAAAACGCGTTTGTAACAGTCTAATTTTCAAAATTCATACACGCACTGTTCCGCACTCAGTAACTCGGTCATTATATTGGTATCCCTAACACTCTGCTGCACCCCCACTTTTACAATCCTACATACGGCCCTGCCCAAGACCCCCCTTGACCTTCAAATGTCACGTGGCATGGAAAGGGTCATGACCTTGGATGGACACATCAATGACCTTTCATGGCAGTTCTTGACCTTTCACCTGACATTTTGCCTTGGGGTCGAAAAATCCTCAAAACTTTAGGTACCGTCCACAGATTCTGCAGAGAGGTCAAGGCCAAGGTCAAGGTCACTACCCACAAGAACTTCGTTCGGGACGTCTATGTGGATCAAGGTCATGACCCTCGCTGACATAGCGTGCCCCCTAGCGGACATAGAAAATAAATTGCCCTAAATCACGCAAAATTCACCGAGCTTCGCGAACCTCCTCCTGTAAACGCCCCGAAGGGTGCCCGGGTGGGGTTCGAGGCTTGGTATTCGATAGGTATATCAACCCCGGCGAGTCTCTGGGTGACTTCAAAATCGCCGCCCGGCAACCGAAAGTGGGCGAAACGGGACCATGAAGTAACGTTTGACCCTAGCTTGACCTCCAAGGGTCAAGTGGCATGAAAAGGGTCATGACCCTGGATAGAAATATCAATGACCTTTCAGGTGAGACCTTGACCTTTGACCTGACATTTGACCTTGAGGTCGAAAAATACCCAAAACATTAGGTACCATCCACAGATTTTGCAGAGAGGTCAAGGTCAAGGTCACGACACACAAGGACTTCTTTCGGGACGTCCCGCTGGGTAAAGGTCATGACCCTGGCTAACATCCCCTGGCTTGAGTGATCAATCTAATTTTTGTGTTCATTTTGTAGGCCTCATTAGTTTGTATTTAAAAACCGCAACTTCTCTCAGGGCCCTATTTTTTTAAAGATCCTTCCGAAAAATGAATACAACCTGCGCACGACCCTCACGCAGGTTCTATCAATTTTTCAGATGAATCGAATAAAAATTTAGCCGCTGAGACTCCATTTCTTAGTGGACGACGAACGGACGGACGGCAGGACCACATTTACATATGCTTCTTCGTCTCATTACCTTAAACTTAAACACTGTGCATAAATTTAAAGTCAATCGGGTATTAACTTTAGCCTCTAGAGCGTTCACAAGAAATTGTGGACGACGAACGGACGGACCGACGGACGGTGGCGACGGCAATATACAACCACATTTCCATATGCTTCTTCGTCTCATGACCTTAAACTTAAACACTGGCATAAATTTTAAGTCAGTCGGGTATTAACTTTAGCCTTTCTCTAGAGCAATCACAAGAAATTGTGGACGACGAACGGACGGACCGACGGATGGCCGGTCGGGGGCGACGGCAATATGCGACCACATTTCCATGTGGGCGTATAATTAAAATATATGAAACTCATTATAATTATTATGAATTGCAACGTTGGGCACGGGGAACCGAGTGTTGGGAGTTCGTTGAGTATCTTGTTAATCGAGTCTAGAGTCACCAATACTAATGGCGGCGAAAGGCAATATAATTGTATCTCTCGTGGGAAGTTTAATTCGGTAAAATGAAAAGTTATTGACCGATTTCGCTGAAATTTGGTGTGAGGTCATTGTTAGCCGACATGAACACACCCTGACATTTTCAAGTCTCTACGATCCCGGAAACTGGTAGAAGTACGATACTGAAATAGAACCATTTTTTGTTAGTGACAACAATGATCATGACTTTTATGGATAATTACCTGTATACCATGAAGTATGAAAGTTTTTTCTGCCTCACTTGAGTTAACATCAGCCATTGTTAATAAAATTTCAAAAATTTAATTTTGATTTTGAAAGAAATGTAAATAACACAATTCTTCTTTTCTAAATGTCCATGCTTTCAACAGACCGGAAATGCGATGTACGTCACCGAACAATGTGTGTGCTCTACGTCATCATGTACACATTCGATGAATGGATGTATAAAATATATATAATATGAAAGTGTTCTGTCAAGAATGAACAATTTATTTTGCAGCATCGAATAACCAACAATTTTAAGGTTAATCATGGAAGGTTACGGAGAGACTAACACGTAATATGATTTTTAATTTGTTATCAACAAATCAAATAGTCTAGTCAACCCCTCTTTGAAAAAATTACATTAGAATTAGAATAGAATAAGAAAGAACCAATTATTTGCCGAAACATCAAACACTTCAACGCCGGATTAACCATGGTGGGACCTGGAACATGTGGGGGGCCCCCCTGATCACCGACGGTGGGGGGGGGGCTCCCCCCTGGAAATTTTCTTAAATTTCTATGGTTTCACTTCACGCACTTGTGACTGTGTGGAACCATTTATAATTAGAAGTAAGTCACAAGTAGAGTAGTAGGCCTACCTCCCCCGAAAAAAAAATTCTGCCCCAAAAGTAGCGCAATCTGGCGTTATTTTAGAGGACAAATCCATGCAAGTACGGTACCTATGAAATGATGGCATTTCTAGAGGAGGGGGCTTGACACAACTGAGATTTGAGGGGGGGGGGGGGGGGGGGATGGTAATGATGGTTAATCCAGCCATGGTTAAAAGGTATTAATTTCAAGCAAGTATACAATGTAGGATTACCAAAATATATGACTAGCCTAGCAGTAGCACTCTTGAGCAGTTTCATTACGGTACTGGAAAGAATTTAGCCATTAATAATTAACTGTCGTAGCGACAGTTAAACGTCTTAATTGACACAGTCTAAGACTCCTAATGCAAGTACAAATTTAGCTACGAGAACGTAGCTAAAAACATTGAGATATACTGATGTTTTTGTTTTAAGCTACCATTGACACCCTTCAGTTTGGCGTGGCAAACTCAATTATTTTATTCATGCATGTACCAGGTATATGACACCTTTAAAATAAGATAAGTTTGTGCTATTATGACTAATTTACAGAGGCCAATTCAGTGGCACAACTATCCCCTAACTCTAAATATTCGCATTTAAAGTAATGAAGCGTTGTTTTTGTTCGACATTCACCGCATAGTTACTCATAAACGCATGCGGCGACACTACACGTCCCTGTAGTACACGCCCCTTTTATCATATCCCGACGGATACGATGTCGAAAAATTGCCTTTTTGATTGGCTGCTATAAAAGCCTCATATTTAGACCGCCTTCAAGATGATAGCCGTCAAAATATGCCGTTTAAAATGAAGGCGGTCTTAGTACCGGTAACGTCTTAACGCCTCGATTTTAAATATGACGATTTGTACCTGTTTCAGGTAGGATGAACTGATTAATTGTAGTTAGTTGTGGCGGAAATATTATTAATAACAATAATCAATCGTTGTTTGGATGAAAAATATTGCAATTTTGTGTAGTCTTAGCGGGAGTGATTTACGACAGGATGTGTAACGTTGAAGAGAATGGGACAATACCTTATCTCGAAACACGGAGGGTGGAGAGATAAGGTTTTGTTATCTAGTACAATAGAAATTGGCAAAACATATCTAATTCTATCACAAATCATGAAGTGATTTACGACAGGATGTGTAACGTTGAAGAGAATGGGACAATACCTTATCTCGAAACACGGAGGGTGGAGAGAGAAGGTTTTGTTATCTAGTACAATAGAAATTGGCAAAACATATCTAATTCTATCACAAATCATGAAGACTGGACCACTAAAATAGTTACCGAACAGTTTGTCTTTGTGGTAATGCGTGACTACATTTTCAAACCGATATTTAGTATAATTTATAATTATGTAAGCCACCATGGCACCAGCCATGTGAAATCTCGCCAAATATTATTTTTTTCCACAATGACCTACTACCAAATTTCTCATTACATAACCCTTTTTATACGCCCACATTGAAATGTGGTCGTATATTGCCGTCCTGTCCGTCTGTCGGTCCGGCGTCCACAAGCAATTGTGGCCAAAGTTAATATTCGATTGACTTTAAATTTATACACAGTGTTTAAGGTCATGAAACGAAGAAGCCTATTGATTTTGAGCAATTTTCAATAATTACTGTCAGAGTTATGGTCCTTTAAAAATTCTTGTGGATGCTCTAGAGTAGAGGCCAAAGTTAATATCCGATTGACTTTATATTTATACACAGTGTTTAAGGTCATGAGACGAAGAGGCCTATTGATTTTCAGCGTTTCCGATAATTACTGACTGAGTTATGGCCCTTGATCACTTTCAAAATTTTGTGGACGCTCCAGAGGCTAAAGTTAATATCCGATTGATTTTAAATTTATACAAATTGTTGAAGGTCATGAGACGAACAAGTATATTGAGTTTCAATGAATTTAAATAATTTGAACAGCATGGAGGAGAACTTTATCAAAGCCAAACAAATTCCAATGATTTTCTGATAATTACATAATGAGTTGTTACTTTTAATCAGATTTTAGTGTATTATAAATGTTTCATTACCGAAAAAAGTAAAATATGCGACAACTCTTGTTGACTGCCCGGACGATTTAGCTGCTGTGGGCGTATGTTTCGTTGCCTAGCAACCTATGTTCCATTATGGTGGTTAACACGAGAGTAAGGTCATTCATGGTGTATCCTATCCCTACCCCTGACTGTAAATAAAAGGGTATTTATGTTTTCATTGCACAGTGTTTGTGTGAGTTTGGCTGCATTTTCTACATTTTCTTCTAATTACCATATTTTTTTATTTTCAGAGATAATTATAATGATGCTGAAAACGGTCAATTAATTCAAAAACAAAAGAAATCAACACCAGTTCCAGATGGCATTAAAATTATTGACTGTAGACCTATTTTTCGTCGGTTTGGTATCCGGAATCTACCATTTCGTTATGTATGGTTTGTGACAGATGCGTGTGGTATAGTGTGTGCTGTTTTAACATGGCTGTTGATTTTATATTCTCAATATGTAGTCATGTTTATCATGTTGTTACCAAATCCTTCAATGACCTACACCACATTTCATGCCACCATCTTTTTCTTCCTCTCATTTCTTGCTGCCTCTTCACATCTACGTACAATGTTTTCAGATCCTGTAAGTAACAATTCATTATTTTACCTGTATACTTTACATTAATATTATCAAATTGTTGGTCTTAGAGGACAATATCCTTCTATATAACTGACTGAAGTAACAATCAAATTTCATTTCACTGATAATTAAATTCTGTTGACAATGAAAAGTTTTTATAAGAGACCGTGAGAAGATATCTGACAATTCAAAAAAAGAAATAGCTGTCAGTAGATAAAAGATAACAAACAATGAATAAAAACAGGGAAATGCACAGGATTTTCTGTTTTTCTCATTTTTCTCTAAACTAGTGACAGCCAATTCTCTCACCATATCATATAATACCTTTTCATCGTCAAAGTCCAGTTCCACATATAACTGCTCTACTACCATTCTAGAGTATAATAGAAATTTTCTCCATGAGTATTCATGATATGTGATTGAAATAAATTTGTTCATTTTGCACAGGGTGCCATACCAAAAGGTAATGCTACTAGAGAAAATATATTACGATTAGGTTTAAAAGAAGGTCAAGTTGTATATAAATGTCCTAAGTGTATTAGTATCAAACCAGAAAGAGCACATCATTGTAGGTAAGTATAGTGTTAAAATAACAGTTACACTTATTTCTAATAATATTCCCTACTTACATTTTCTATGGTCAAGAAACCCAGGTATGTTAAGCTTACATATTGATTTTAAAAAAAAAATATATGCACATATCTATTATTCTTTGTACAAACTTATTATATACTGAATATTTCATGTATTTTTAGTGTTTGTCAGAGGTGTATTAGAAAAATGGACCACCATTGTCCATGGGTGAATAATTGTGTTGGTGAAAACAACCAAAAATATTTCGTTTTATTTACAGTAAGTTGTTCAGTCATTTTCACTCTCTCTCCAAAATATTACAAAAGCCATATTCTGGATCTGGTTATCATGCAATCGATCCCAAAATTCGAATGGATGGCTGTTTTTTTTTAACAATTTTTTTTTATTTTGTCAAAGGATCACTGGGTTAAATAATGTGTCACAAATACCCCATTTTATTAAAATTTGTAATGTTCTACTAAGTTCTAGGTTAATATCTTTATCTGTTTATTCACACTGTTTACAGGAATTCACTTGTACTAAAAGATATTTTAAAATTAAGCAGCTGAATGGATGATAGTCATTTCCATAGTCAGCTTACTATTGGCATAGTATTGGCCATTAAAATGATAAAATGCATGGTAATAAAGCCAGACATTCACGTACGTCATGCAGTGTGCTATGAGGGAAATATTGCAGAAAACACCAGTGTTTTTGCCTACTTTTCCGAAAATTCCAAATTTCCTTTAAGTGCATCCCAGTCGACAGACTAGACACTGTTCCTTTAAGGCCTTCTTGTGTCCGAACAAGCGGAAATCAGGATGAAAAATCTGCCCATCCACTCTGGCTCCCGTGCACTGGCAGTCAGGCACACAAAACAAAATTATTTTTCTTATTATTTTATTATGTCAATTTTTTTTCTTCAATAATTATTTTTCATAATCTGTATTTTTTTTTTATTTCAGTTTTATATTTGTTTTATATCTATATACTCATTATATCTTTCCATCAACCATTTTGTTACATGTCTAGGAAGAGAATGGAAAGGTTTGTATATTGTAAAAACATTTTTTTGTTCAATTTAACTCATTGTTGGGGTTTATTAGTAAATAATTGAAAATGATCATTAGCTTGAAAAAATGGCAAATGTGACCTGTATGTATTATGAAACATCATTATTGAATAACAGTTATATCCATATGTAGTGTTTTATTGTGAATATCGAAAATAAATTATTTTGAACTCAAAGAAAATAACTTTATTTTATAAGAAAATAACTTTATTTTATAAGAAAATAACTTTATTTTATAAGAAAATAACTTTATTTTATAAGAAAATAACTTTATTTTATAAGAAAATAACTTTATTTTATAAGAAAATAACTTTATTTTATAAGAAAATAACTTTATTTTATAAGAAAATAACTTACAAACTATTTTTATCAAAAATACAATGACTTGCCTAAATGCCTCTTTTAACATTGAGGGCAACTGTAATCCAATTTTGATACACGGTGCCAACATTTATTGTGGATGTTTATTGTCACAACCTATGTCTGGTATTTTGTCTAATACTATAGTGACTAAATATTGTATCCTCTGATTGTTCCATTTGTGCAGGCTACAGGTAAATTCAGAACAAATAGTGGAAACAACATAGTTCTAGCGCATTTGTTTTTGACGATTTTAGTTAAAATAAAATTAGTGTCGCCTCTGTCTGTCCGTCTGTCATCCACAATTGGACACTGTAGCGGCTAAAGTTAATATCCAATTGACTTGATACAAGTACAATGTTTTTAAAGTCATAAGACAAAGAAACTGCTTTATTTTCTACGATTTCCTATAATTTATGCTAGAGCTGTGGCCCTTGATGACTTTGAAAAATCTTGAGGACGCTCTAGAAGCTAAAGTTAATATCCAATTGAGTTATGGCCCTTGATATTAAATGTTTTGTATACTACACATTAGGGCAGAACTAGAAGCCAAACAAATTCTAATGATTTCTGATAGTTACTAAATGAGTTGTTATTAGTACTCAGATTTTAGTGTATTGTAATGTTTTCACTAATGATAAACGAAAAAAATATGCTACAAACTTTGTTGACTTCCTGCAGTCTGGACAACTTTGCTGCTGTGGGTGTATGTTTCGTTGCGTGGCAACCTATCTTTATTAAATATATTATTTATTTTTAGGTTGTTCCGGTGCCTCACCACCAGCTACAACAGTGTTTCTTATATTTTTGATATTTGAAGGTCTATTATTTGGTATATTTACAGCTATTATGTGTGCCACACAATTATCCTCTATCTGTACAGATGAAACAGTACGTTTTTCTATCATTCATGTATATCCCTTTCTCAGGGTAGGGTGGGTGGCCAAATGGTCCAACAAGTGCTTTTTTGATCATAAGGTGTATCAATGAGTCAAATAGCATGGTTTTAATTTCCAGAATGTAAGTGACAAGGAGAAGGATTCCCTATTGGGTTTTTTTCCCAGTCCTCTGATCTCCTCCTCCAGTACACACAAGCAAATTGTTGAAATAAAATCAAACAGTATTTTAGTCCCGAAGAGACCTAGTTTGTGTCGAGTTGATGTTAAACCCATTTCTTTCTCTATAGAATATCCTTTAAGAGTCTCCATCTTTGTTGAAGAATGCTGAGGTAGACTGTTACCTCCAGTCAATAATAAACACCTGCAGAGTACAATGTTTACAAAACTATTATTTATAACCCGGCATAAAAGAAGTTAATTTTGATCATATAATATTTAACAATGTATTTTCTCTTTCATCACCAGGCTATAGAGCAATTAAAGAAAGAACAAGCAACATGGGAGAGAAAATCTAAATGGTTAAGTATCAAAGCTGTATTCGGACATCCTTTCAGTTGGAGATGGTTCTCTCCCTTTGATCAACCAAAGTTTGTATATCCACATTCTTACATGTATTCAGTTTGATAGTATATTGTAATATACTACTTTCTGTACTGTCCTAGATTTTAAACAGATTTCTTCGATTATGAACAAACTAGCTAGTTAACTTTGGTTATTATAAACTTACCTATGTGTTGAAAGCACCTGCTATTAAATAAACCCATTGTAAAATTATATATATCACAACAAATAAAAAAGTTATCACTTGAAAAATTGAACCCCTCACAAACTTTGACATCGAGAAATACAAAAATGGAAGCTAATTACGTCACTTCCCATTTCGGTGAAATCCATGAACTTTAATTATGAAATATAGTGTGTTTATTTATAAATTTTAGCCTCAGGGCTGTAAACTAACTTATAAAAATATATGTTAAATATAGTGAGTATTTACAGCTAAATGATGATGATGATCATGAGATAAGCTGTATAAATATTATTATAATTACGAGTACTGTATCTATGTAATCGGTTATACAATTCAATGTGAATCAAATTTAGTAATCTGACAATTAATAGCCTTCAGCCGAAATTTTTCGTTTCACAAACTTAAATGATCGAAAAAAATCACCCTTTGTTTTGATTGTAATACATGTGCATGTGGTTGTCAACATTTATCATCTTTTAATATCTTGCGATGATTTTGCTTATCACGTGACATGTAAACTGTTTTGATGGACTCTGTCAACAATACAAGCATAAATATTGACTTTTCAAGAAAGCATCTTTTTATGCATTGGAATATTTAATTGTACAGTGGATGTGATTAAACCAGAGGTAATTTCAAACACACAATAAGTTTATATTAGCCCTAATTAGAAGTGAGTTCATAATCTAAAAAATCTGTTTAAAATTTAGGATAGTTTAGACAATAGCTCTTATTAGATACTGCTGTAATAATTCCACAAAATAAAAACAAGATTAATAATAATAATATAAGATGCAAATATTTATGTAAACAAGTTGTGTTTTGATAATTTAATAACATAATATTTCTAGTAAAATTGTACATAATGTTGTTTATAAATAAAGTTGTTTGTTATTGTTGTGATGATGTCTATGTGATATATTATCAAATGTATAATTTAAGAAATATATTTAAATATGAATAGAGGTATACAACACAAGAAGATGTAGATTGATCAAAGTCTTTTAGTAATTCAGTTATTATTTAATTGTAATAAATTAGTAGCCTTATATATTATGTTTATGTATGGAAGGTTAATCAGAAGATCAACAAAGGATTATTAAATTGTTTTTATTGAATCCCTTTTTCTGTAATTGTTCTGTAACTTGAGACTTTGTTGTGGTTATGAAGTTGATCATAGAGAAAAAGGATTTATAATAGTGTAATTAAAGTACAGATTTCTGGGGGCTTTTTTTAAGTTGGTTATAAATAGTATGGTACTTTTATTTATTTTTTCTAAATTATGTGTATCATTTGATTCTTAATAAAAAAAAAAGGTATCCATCAACTAAATATTATTGAATGATTTACATTCCATCTATTATTGAAACTATTAATTATTTATAATACAGGGAATATTGTTGTTGTTTCATTATGTATTCAAACTAGGTAAATTCTACATTGTACATTTTAATTGCTAGTGGTCAGTAGTGTGCCATGAATTTATTGTGAACTGTCAGTGGTTTGCCATGAACTTAACAGCAATCATTCTGTGGTGTGTCATTAAAATTGTTGCCAGTTGGTTCATCTTGTCTAAAATTCAAGAAACATTTTAAATTTGATGTATAATAATATGTTTTACTGTACTTGTTCCAGGCAAATATTCCGTCCTTTTGTTTGGTCTCTTGTATAATAATGTGATAAACTAATGTCCCCTAGATGTCTGTTATAATATAGCTAGTATTATATCAGAGGCTCATAATATCCAACTCACAAGTAGCTTGTAATCCTGTTAGTCTGTGAATACATTACATGGTTTAAATTTACTGTTTTTATGCGCCTACATTTTCATGTGGATGTATATTGTCGTCGCCCCTGTCCGTCCGTCCATCTGTCCACGATTGTTTGTGGACTCTCTACAGGGCACCTTTCTTATCCGATTTTGAAGAAACTTGAAATATAGGTTTATCCCCAAAAGATCTTGGCTGATTTTGATATTGGCATGTTTCGTATCACTGTAACACCGTAGTAACGGTTGAGTTTGAATTTCGTGATAATTGGACCAATACTGTTGGACAAAATAGTCGCCGCTAATATGCAAATAGTGTAAAAAAAATATGGCCTATATCAAGCTTGTGGACCCTGTGGAGGTCAAAATTTGAAACTAAAAATGCATGTTTAAAAGCCGAAAGATCATGATTCCTTTTGGTATTTGCGCATATGAAATCGTAACTTCCTGAATTATAGCCCCTGATTGTACGAAAAATCGCCTTTTTTAGCTTGTGGTCCCTCTGGAGGTCACAATTATTATCCAATTTAAATAAACGTTTGATTATATCACCATTACCAGGCCCTGATCCAGGATTTTTTTCGAGGGGTGGCCCATACATTGTAACAAATGGTTATCATTAGAGTGCTGCATACATTAGTGGTTTAGTGTAATCCCCAGAGCCTTGACGCATTGCCTGGGCATAGACAATGCGAAAATCATGTTTATATCATCAATTAAAAAGCAGATACACTAGTCTCACAAATGTGGGCGTATCCTGGCTGGCAGCTGCTGGTTTTCTTCCATTGAAGTACATGTAGTAATGAATAAATAAAGTCCAACTAGAGTTGAAAAACGTTTATATAATTGTCATTCTAACTTTTATTTATATTTACATGTACTTAATTTACATATGTATTTAATGATCCTCAGAAATATTTGTCAGTAAAAAATAAAATTTGAGAATTTAATCCTGAACTTATTTTTATGCTAGAATATGTGAACAAGACTATTATTCTTAAGTTGGGATATGTCATAATTATTTATTGTAATTTTTCCATTGCCAATTAATACCAATTGATTTCTAAGTCCTGTATCCATCTTTGCTCCCACAGCTAAAGACCCAGAGCACAAGCCAATTATTGAAATAAGATATACTATATGTTAGTTTCCTGAAATCAATTAATATTTAGTTACCATTAAAGTTCCCCAGATGTTAGTAGGGAAGTTATCGTAATTTGCTTTAAAAGAAATATAAATTGGGTTTATTATAATTTATGTATAATTCTAGGTTGTTATTAAAATAGATGTCTCTATATATAACCAATATTTATTATGAAGATCTGACTTCATGGTCATTGTCTATATAAGTATATCATTAACAAGCCTTCTCATTAGTGATAAATACATATATGATGTGAAAAATCTTGTAGATACTATTATAGTATAATAAAAATGTCAAATAGCTAACATCAATAGTTTCTATATGTGTTTACAAACTGTCATGATTTTAAAGGCTGTACCCTTAGTGCATTTGAGCGATGATTGGTTTACCCATGGCTTCTTCCTAACAGAGTCGGATTAAGATTTTATAGTCCACCAGAAAGACAAGTATGTGTTACGAGTCAAGGACATTTTTTATCCAGAATTATCAGAAAATGGGTTACCTATGTCCGGCTTGTGTGGCGTTTCCTTTGGTCAGAAAGGTGGTCCAAGGTGTGCACTTTAGATCACAACTGCCTGGGTTGTGGATTGTCTGTCCATTCTCAGTAAGGTATATATAGCTTTTGATGACTGCTCTGACAAATCAGGTTAGCTCTCATGAATTTCGCTCAACACCCTCTTTTATAACCCCCAAATTTCTTTACGTCATGGGCGTGGAAGTAGCGGGGACAGGTCCCCCCTTAGAATCGGAGGGGTGGGGGGTGAATATGTCTCTGTACCCCCCAAGGTTTATATTCACATGAATGTCCCGTTCTGAAGGCTATCTAACCACTAACTTGGGTCTTGCAACAGTAATTGACCATCACTATATGTTCCTCCTTAATTGTAGGTAGTCAATTTTTCCATATCGTCATCATATTACCCCTAGTTACAGCTTTCATCGAAATAACACTGGTCAACTGTTCGTAATTAATATTTGGTTTGGTAATAAGTTCCAACGTTGGCGCCCCCCCCCCCTCCCTAGTTATGACAAATCCACACCCTTTACCCCAAAGACTGGGAGAAGAACAATCCTTGATTTGGTCTACCAAATAGTATTTGATGGATATTTTGACAATGGAAAGGACAAAACCAGTGTTTTATCACTGGTAAAATGGTCACAAAGACTATAGAATTACAACCCTCCCTACCCCCTATCCCACAGCTCATGAAGACCCTATTGAAATAAAAATGTCTCCAAATAACATAATTTTTGTTGAGTGGATGTTACACATACCCCTCAAAGACATTGTAATATGTCATTACATTGTTCACTCTATCAACAATGTCCACATAGCAACCACAAATAGAATAAGCCACAACAATGAAACTTGTTTTGCCACTGGCTAATTAAAGTCTTTAATAGATTTCTATGAAAATTATCAAGTAATATTCATTAGCCTAAACTGATATTTTTTGATTATCCAGCGACTAGCCCTATAAAAAAATATACAAAATTTCATATATGTTCATATACATATCATTTTCTTATTGTATATTTATACGATAAACCCAACATGTGTTCCATATTAGTCGTCTTAAATAATACCCTTTTATCTAATCTGGAATTTCAAAGAATTGGCCCTTTAAAACAATGAGAATTAAAAATGTTGTTTTAATTATCCATATGGTTGGTTATTCGATATAATATGATAGGCCAATGCTACACAGCTGTACTCTTGGCTGGCATTTACAAGCCTGGAAATGTTGGCACCATGCTGTTCTCTGTGCTCATCAAATCTCTACACCTCCGAACATAGAGCGCCATCACACAGTGAATGCACACGTTCTTGTATCATCTTCAGCGAGAACCAAAGGAACTTAAAGCGTGTGAGTTCGGCTTTCATGAACATGTGAAGAAAAATGAGTGTTTCATAAATAAGTCACGTATATACGAATGATTTTTAGAAGAATAGAAGTTTAATAAAGATATCCATAAAGGTAATATAATAGCGTTATATTCGTAGAGGAGTTTTGAAGGTTACTTTTTCAAGTAACATGGGTTCCCTTCAAGTTTAAACTCACGATGCCTGCAAATACATGAAGCAGAGAACATCAATATTACTGCCGAATATGTTGTTCACACAATTGTTAATGACGGGGTTTTTTTTCAATAAGATTTCTACATGAAAGTAGATTAATTGCATTTGGTTAATGTAGGTTATATAGTAAGTGATAGTAAGTATAATATAATACGATTGACACTAAACATGGTTTATGTATTATTATATGAGGGTAAAAGTATCAGATTACTTTCTCTGTTGATGTATAACACTCGTCTGCTGTTGTCTGCCATAAATTTCTTCAGATACATTATTGACAAGGGAACTATACATGTGTGTATATTAACTCAGTTATGCGAATATATTATTTGTAATTCTTCGAAATATATATTTAAAAAAGCCAAACTTCACTGATTTAGGTAGAAAGTGATGAATTTGGATTGCATCTTCAGACAAACCGACAAGGGAACTACATATATTTACATTTACTCCGTTATCCGAATATTACCCTCAGCGATGATCTAATTCTCTTGAGTTAATTTAGGTTAAACTCATGAAGTGAGGAATTCGTTTGGTCTTTGAATTGAATAAACCAAATTAAAGAGATCCAGTCATTTTCCCCAAACTTTAATAAGCCCACTAATATTAATTGTAGTTGATATTCGCTCTTTACTCTGTTTATTTTTAGCTGATAATGAATCCATTATGATTATGTACTTGATCTGTTACCAAGTTAACCAAAACAAACGATATCCCTCCTTACATCTTCGGCGAAGTGTTAATTTACATTAAATGTTAATGTTAAAAAGTTAAAGGCATTGAAAACATGTTATGTTGATAGCAACATATCTTAAAATACGCTTATCTCACAAACTGATAAGATTTGTATAATTTCAATATTCCATTAAGATAAAATGTTTATTCAGAAATTTAAATAAGAAAGTAAATTTTGACACGGCGCTTAAATTACGTTTTTATCTTAAAAATAAATAAATAAAAGATACTTACAATTTTAAGGAACGAGTGAATGAATGAATGAATTAATCTGAATGAATTAATGAATGACAGATGTTGTAAGTTGATATGGTTACCAGTTTATATTTAAAAAGAACGCCCACTATGTATCGGGTCTGGATTAATTCATGTATTATATAATTCTAAAAATAAATAAAACACATGCTTGAACAAAAGATACGATGTGGTTCTTCAAACGAACCATTCATACAATGTTAACTTGATATATAAATTAATGTAAGAATTAAACATTTTATGAAAGACTTGACTTAACGTAGACCTACATGTATAATAGGATAATTTTAAGAAAAACTGTCTTGAGACAGCGCAGCTTTGTTTTGTTTTTATACGCCCACATTGAAATGTGGTCGTATATTATTGTCGCCCCGTCCGTCCATCGGTCCGTCCGAGGCTAAAGTTAATATCCGATTGACTTTAAATTTATACGCAGTCATAGGACGAAGACGCCCATTGATTTTCCGCGCATTTCTGGGCGCGATTCCTAGAAAATTCGTAAGCACGTTCTTGTGCTTAGATTTTAGTCGACTTTGCATTTAAGTAAACTTACCTTACTTTGTGTTCCCAGAAAATTCTTAAAGCCCCAATACCACTCTTGTTGTATAACTGAATAATATGTTCCAATCTTTATTCTGGTCAACAATTTGTAGGCTACTATTGTACAATATTTCAATTAAAAAATGATACAAATTTCATCTTAACACGCCTAATTTTAAAAATTGGAAAAATTCAACTACATGCCGTAACATGGTTTGAAAAGCCTTACGTAAGCGCTTTCAAATGCAACTTGGGTTTAAACATATTTTCGAACCCTCGGGACAAGTAAGATAGGTTGTAATGGATAATTTACACAACAGGTAGGACACTTAAACATCTCGTAGTTAGAATAAGGCTAAAAAAATCTCTGGACCTGTCAAGCCAGCAAGAGTGTTATTGTCCCTTTAAGAACGGCCCTGTGCTTAGATTTTAAGTAGACTTCATTGTAAGCACAAGAACGTTTTTATGCAATCCAAGAAAAAAACTTAATCACAACTTCGTTTTTAAACATAGCCAATCTAAGCAAAAGTCCCAAGCAAGGTATAGGGCATGCTTACCAACCTTATTAAGTCTGTTTCTGCTTCAAAAAGATGGCTGACCGTAAACTTATTCGACGGCATATCCGACACATTTTGATACCAAAATGACAACTACAAGACAGAGAAAATCCTTCTCCAAAAGAAATTAAGAATGCTATAGAAAATTTCGCATCTAGGACAGGCGCGGATCTAGGATTTTTTGCAGGGGGGGGGGGTCTAGTTTTGATAATTGATTAACTAATTGACGAAGGCGCTCAACCAATTAACGGGTGGTTTGGGGGCCCTCCCCCAGAAACATTTGGCAAATTAGATTCAATTTGGTGCATTCTGACGTGTTTCCGGAAGGTAAATTCCAAAATCATGGGACGTGTTTCGCCAAACATAACTGGTTTGAAATGAGATTAAAGACGGAAATGATTGAATTTAAATCCGTTTATATACATGTAAATTCATATTACATTGTTATATGCGTTGTGACCCACTTCTATCAATTTCTAGATCCCAAATATAAGCGATTTCGCTCCTTTAAAGGCCCAATAGCACTCTTGTTGTAACTGAATAATATGTCCCAATCATTATTCTGGTCAACAATATTCCAATTAATTGATGATACAAATTTTATCTTAACATTCCGAATTTAAAAAAATGGAAAAATTCCACTACATGGTTTGAAAAGCTTTACGTAAATCTTTTCAAATGTAACTTGGATTTAAAAATATTTTTGAACCCTCTGGACTAGTAAAGTAGGATGTAATGGCATCCGACCAGCAGAGCCAAAGTTATGATCCGATCTACCGTACTTTAAATTTATACACAGTGTTTAAAGTCATGAGACGAAGAAGCCAATGATTACTGATAACTTTATCAAAGCAAAACAAATTCTAATGATTTTCAGATAATTACTTAGTGAGTCGTTACTTTTAATCAGATTTTAGTGTATTATAAACGTTTCATTACCGAAAAAAGTAAAAGTATGCGACAACTCTCGTTGACTGCCCGGACTATTTAGCTGCTGTGGGCGTTTTTTTGTTGCCTAGCAACCATTTTTTGAATTTTTGAAGATTTTATAAAATGCGTATTACTTTATAAATTCCGAGGCTTTCTGGATTCACATTTTTATGACATGCAAGATAATTGTGATGGAATTAATTTGTATGAAGGAAAATTGCACCAACAAATGTTACAGCGACCTATTTTGATGTTTTGGGTGCCACGAACAATCGACCAAATCAATGCAAGGTGGGGGCGGGGGCGGGGGGCATTATAATATAAGGAGACATTGTCCCTTTGGCCGATCCAATCGTTTAAGGAATTAGCAAGATGGCGCGGATAATTTTAGTTCGAGTGTCCAGCTCGTTCTAACATAGCCTTATGCCTAATCGGGATATGCAACAGTAAAACTGCGTTCACACTAGGGGTTTAATCTGAATTGAATTCAGAATAAAGTCTTATTCCGGACTTTTGCGTCACACCCATTCGATAAAACCGATCTGAATCTGAATTAACGAATCTGTATATTTTTCCGAATTCAACCCGGAACAATTATACCGAATCGGATTATTCGCAGCCAAGATTTAACACGCTTGTCCCAGAGTCTTGTAACTGTTGCAAGTTTCCAAAGTGTTATAGTCAGTCGCTCGTGGTGAAGCACTTGCCTCTGGAGTCTTGTATCTTGTTTTTCAATGGCTGATCTCAACAAATTGCAAATTATCTCGAACGCTTCCCTTGACATGCGAAGGTTCTCTCGTCAATCGCTTTCTCCCCAAAGTTCACCATGATAAATTTCGTACCAATAATTCCGAAGACGATATTTCACCCAAAGGTGACGGGGATTACGGCCCGGGCCAATATTCTGCAATTAAATATAAATTAATATTACAAACAGAAATCAGTTGGTGCGTAGTCTACATGGATAGATGTGGCCCTTCGTCACTGAAACAACTACTACGGCAACATAACCAGCTCAACAAAAGGTTGTCAGCCCACGAAACACACGCCTTCAGCAGCTTAGTCCTTCGGGCAGTCATACTTTACCTTTTGTTAGAAATGCAAACATTTACAACACATTCTGATTATGAGTTCTGCCCTGTACGAACATTTAATATCATGGGCCATCACTCTGACAGAAATCATCGTAAATCGTTCAAAATCAATTGGCGTCTTTATCCATGACCCTAAATACTGTGCAGATATTAACATTGCTCCCTAGCGCGTATTCAGATCACAGCTGACCATTCACGGTCTAGACCTTGGCTTGGGGGCAGGACATGCATGTAAGCTTGAGTCGTTTAGAGTCTAGGGGAGTCTAGTCTGTAGTAGGTATTGTATATCGCTGGATAAAAATGACAACCAAATGTATTGCTTTACATCATGTATGTTTAGTGCTAAAATGATTTGAATTATGAAATGGTAGCCATGATGGTTCAGTGACTAAAAGCTGGCTGCATATGGTCGAAACGTTCATCGTGATTTTCTAGTCGTTTGGATTGGACAAAAGACAGAGTTCTCGTGTACACATTGACGTGAACGTAAAAAAATCCCTTGATAGTTGGAATTCGATAAAAGCCTAGCCGTAGCGCCGCTGTCCTGGCCCCGAGTTCACAAAGCATTCTCAGACTTAAGTTGAGAATTTGCTCAAATTTCAATCGCTGTTTATGAGAAATATCTTTGATCCAGAAACTCAAAACGTTGCACATAGTTTCTTTTTAATGTATTTGATACACTAAAACAACACAAGTTTTATAAACGGCTATATTTTAGTTATAATGGTGAACAAATTTGAGTAAATTCTCAACTGAAGTCTGAGAATGCTTTGTGAACTCGGGGCCAGGACAGCGGCGCTACGGCTAGGCTTTTATCGAATTCCAACTATCAAGGGAGTTTTTTACGTTCACGTCAATGTGTACACGAGAACTAAAATGTTGTGTGCCCGTCCTTATATAAGCCCAATCGGACTAAAACACTGGGAAGTTTAACCCCACTAGTACAGAGCCAAGAGTGAAAAACATGTACACACGGTGTTGATGTATAGCAAACTCTACCAAAAGAGTAATCATCCTCATTCGCATTTGATTTGGTGCCAACGAAATCGTGCCCGGGGTTGCATGACAAGGTGACGAAGATGTAAGACCCGGCGTTGATTGCCTAGGGAAATTAAACATGAGCAACATAAGATCACTAATACGAATGTCTGGTGCATCCATCTTGGATGAATAACCTTCACTGCGCATTCAGTTTGGTGCAGTGCCGGATCTAGAGGAGGCAAAGTGGGACAAATGTCCCGGGCCCCCCACAATTCTGGGCCATACTAATATTTTATCCCGAACGGATTTGACCAGTAACTGTAACCTGTACCAAAACAGGCCCGGCACTGTACAGCGCAGTGGACGCTTACGGCTTGCCCCCGGATCCATCCACTTGATTTGATAATTGTTTAGTTTTTGCAATGTCTATTTTCTGTCTTGTCCGCAGGTTTACCTAGAAAAATAACGTAATCATAGTATAGTAGTTCAGACAACGCAGTTTCATGTTTTATGTCACCTAAAAAAATTTCACTAAAATAAAGTAAATGAAAACATCATGAGAGAAAGGGTATGTTTAAAATACTAAAATTTTCAACGAATTCTAAACGTCAATGAAATCGCTGTTAAAGCCCCAATACCACTCTTGTTGTAACTGTATAATATGTTCCAATCTTTATTCTGGTCAACAATTTGTACTATTTTACAACATTTCAATTAAAAAATGATAAAAATTTCATCTTAACACACATTAAAATTTTAAAAATTGGAAAAATTCAACTACATGCCGTAACATGGTTTGAAAAGCCTTACGTAAGCACTTTCAAATGCAACTTGGATTTAAACATATTTTCGAACCCTCTGGACAAGTAAGATAGGTTGTAATGGTTAATTTACACAACAGGTAGGACACCTAAACATCTTGTAGTTAGAATAAGGCTTAAAAAAAATTCTGGACCTGTCAAGCCAGCAAGAGTGTTATTGTCCCTTTAAATTGTTTCAGATGCACTGAAATTAATTCTAATTTTTAAAAAAAATCCTGGAGGAAAACACTCAAGAGTCTCAAGTACGATCCGTGGTCAGTACGAACAATTTGAACAAACAACAATGGGGGCCCCGTACAGTTGGTATGTCCCGGGCCCCCCACAAGGTTAATCCGGCCCTGGTTTGGTGCTCTGAATTCAATCCAAATAAACTGTAACGTGACGCATCGATATTAATCCGGGAAAAACCAATCCGAATCAACCAAAAACTTAGTTTCGAAAAAGTTGAATTTCAGGGTGTGGAATAGTTTTTTATGAGCCCGTATTATCATCAATGTTTCGGTTACTCATATAGGGGGAATCCCATTGTAATACATTCTTTGAATAATTGCCCTTTACACAAAAAACCTTGTAGTCACTATACGAGTTTCTAAGATTTTGATTTAGCTTCAAGAGAACATATTCCACTAAATTCAAACTCACACCTTTGTTATCCCTGTCAAAGTAACAGTTTAAATATCCCACGAGTTGGACAGTTCGGCTACAATGCGATGGAAATTAAAAGTTGTGCCAACACACATTTTTGTAGGTACAATATGAAGGCAACGTTTTAATTACAAGCGTCCTTACTATTTGTTTTTTTCTTTGTAGTTTTGAAAAAAGATGGGCGATCAAGTACATGCTGCACTTCTCTCTGAGCCTGAGTTAAAAGAGTTGGAGGGTGAAGCTGAAGAACATTTCAATAATAAAGAGTTTGAGAAAGCTGTCCAGAAATATGGTAGTCTTTTAGCGGGAAGGGGCTCTGAAAATGTCACTACGCTGCTAAAAAGAGCAGAATGTTACATGAATCTTAAACTTTATCAAAATGCGCATTCAGATGCAAAGCATGCGTTGCGTATGGAACCAAAAAACCTTGACGTCATAATAATGTGTGGCCAAGCTTGCATTGAGCTTCTCCTTTTTGAAGAAGCTTTAAATTACTTTCAAGATGGCTTAAAAATAGACGCTAAAAACAAGACCATAACTACAAGCTTGAAAACACTTCACCAGAAAATTGTGAAAGATTTTACTATCAAGGGCAGGGTAGAAGAACAAACCTACAACGCTCTCAAATTCTGTTCTCAAGAGCCCTACCCAGGTGATAGTGATTTACTGAATCAGGAGTACGAAGTGTTGTCCAGGAAATATCACATACCCGGAGAGGAAAAAATCTTGGCGTACAACCAGCAAGAAGCGGCATGGCATGCTACCAAGGCATTTCGTATACGAGGAAAGAGTTTGCCACAAGCTATCACAGAATGTTCCATAGCGGTCAGTAAAGATCCTAGCAACATTGTATATCGACAGCTGAGAGGAGATATGTGGTTAGAAAAAGACGAACCATTGAAAGCTCTTTCTGATTTCTGGGTGATACCGAAAGGTCAAAGAAGTTATGATGTGTGGAAAGTTGGAGGTATGTCAAAGCAAAGTTGTCTATTACCATACATGTTTAATACTGGGGTATATAATGATACTAATTTAGACAAAATGCCAAAGAAACAAAAACAAGTAGCGTAATTCCATCATTTTTCTATCTTTTGCGCATGAAAAGTCCAATTTAAAAAAAATAAAATAAATCATCTATCATTGTTTGGCAATTATTGAACAATCCTAATTTCTTTATTATAGGTACTATACTGCGAACGATTGACTTACCTATCTCTGCTGAATTCTGGTTCCGCAAAGCAACAAAATTAAGTCCACCAAACGACGAAGAGGCAGCCACCCTGTTTCAACAAGTAAGAGTTGAACGTTTGTACGGTCCACTGACTACCGAATTCCCAGTAAAAGTTGAATTTCGACAGTTTGGACGAGGGGTGTATGCTAAAGAAGATATCAAAGAAGGAGATCTGGCGTTTGTGGATAGTCCTGTTGTTAGAGCACAGGTCATTCGTTCAAATCATGAAATCACAGCATGCAACCATTGTGCTAGATCTCTTTTAACGGCAGCTGAATATTTTGGGGATATGTTAAAGGACATGAAATCTGATGAACGGGATTTAGTTGATCGCTATTGGCCAAACGTAACTCCCATATACTGTGAGGATTGTAAAAAAGTGAAATATTGTAGTGACGATTGTCGATTGGAAGCTTATGACTTGTATCATCAAATTATCTGCCCTAAAAACAACCCAGCATCAGTCGAAATATACGATCTCATAGATAACGATGGTTGGGGTTACAGAGCAGATGGAAGCCGAGGTGAGATCTGGACAGGTCATTACAGTATATTGATTTTATCAAACATCTGGGCCAGCATCATCGTCGACGCCAAGCGTCAGATGTTTAAAGATGGACTTTCCACACCCACTACTGAACACTGGGCACGGGCTAAAGCTCCGTATAGAAGGTAAGGCGCTTTGAGTTTGTTTTGGGTGTGGGGTTTGTGGTGTCTCGTGAAAGTTTGTTCTGAATTTTATATGCATATTTTTTATTATGTGATAATTTATTGATAGCACACACTTGATTTGTTACGTATGACTATATATCTTGAGTGGTGATTTGATTTAGGTCGCATTAATTCTGAAGCAAAAGTTGGCTCTGTGTCGAGTTATGTAAAAGTAATCAATTCCATTAGGGTTTCAGATTTGAAAATTCCGTTAATGGAACTGGTTAGGTGGATGTGGTGAAAATGTGTGTTATTTTTGTCTGAAAACTTGGATTCGCTTGCATGTCCTTTCATGCTTCGGGTGTTATTATAATTGTCATAAAATCTTTGAATTTAAACCAATATTGACTTTAGACCCCGAGAAGACAAAATATATAGCCATCTATCCAGACATGGAGACTTGGGTTGATTAATCAACAAAAGTTACAAATGCACTTGATGTCATTTCAGGTTTATAGCATATGGGACTACTTCTGTCACAAAGCGCATGCCGGATATGCTTCCGGTTTTCCAAAGAGTGTTTAAGCAATGTGGCGATGGCGTTAGCTTTGATGTCACAGCGGAAGAATTTAATGGCCGCTACTACCAAGCCACCTGCAACTTGCAAGAATTTTCAGCACGCACTACTCCATATCATATTTTCATGACTAACCTTTCCATGGATGAAAGCATGAGAGGTTTAAAGATGGTTAAATATTTGGAAAAAGCTTCACCGTACGCAAGTTTTTGTGGGATGTTTCCCTTGCATGCTTGCCTTAATCATTCATGCTGTAATAATGTCGAAATCAGAGACGGCGATTGCGGCGACAGACCGGGCGTTCATGTTGTAGCCAAAAAGTTCATCAAAGCTGGTGAAGAGCTCTTCACAACTTACATAGACTCTAAGCTGAAACGTAACATCAGACGCGCGTGGCTTTATAAGTCTTTCAATTTTTGGTGCCTGTGTCTACGATGTAAATTTGAAGGTGATGACAGCAACGTGTGTACAAACTGTAATGTTGTAGCTGAAGAAGACAAACAGTTTCCTGGATGTAGTAAATGTAAAAGGGCTTGGTACTGTTCTGTTAAATGCCAGAAAGCCTCCTGGAAGCGGGGTCATAAAGCTATTTGCAACTATGGCCATTCGGACGTTGCAGGAAGTATCTTGCCAGTACCTTGGATAGACAACAAATACATTTAAATCTTTATCGTTTATATTGAAAAACTGTATTTTATAGAAGAACGTCCAGAGGGGTTGATCGAATTAATTTTTTTAATGTGTGTATATTTTAATGTGCATCTTGGAAGTAGGCTTCCAAGCTTATCACGTGTTGAGGGGTCTTTACCAAGAGACCTTTTAAAAAAGATAGTTTTTACCATAAAAGGTCAAACAGGTAGGTATAAAGATGTGAGATATGCATTCGAAGATTCTCCATGATATTTGCACTTAATGTTGAGTTTTCTTCACCTTTACCCTAGACTACCCTCTAGTGTAATACTGTTCATTAGTCTATTTATACAGTTTTTCCACTTCTCCTTATTTATATGAAACATACATTTATTTATATTTTACCTATACTGTAAAAACACAACAACCCCACTAGTTTCGGATGAGAATCTTAACACATAACTGGGTGTTTGGTATATTCAGAACGATAAAATTATTATGGCACGATGGTTATTGATCTTTGATACAAAATGTAAAAAGGTTTGTTATTTCCATGTGTGTGGATTTTGTTCAGAATGGTTAAAAGGCTAGAGAATGGTACAAAAGGCGCATAAATAGTGTATACGATTACACATATCAAAGCGCAATATAAAGTATGTGAAAGGTTATCACTAACGATTCTCTGTGAAAATTTCCGTTTTATAGCTCAATATAATAGAATGCATAGGCTATGTGATACCTGCCTCACAAGTCCAGTTTGTCTATCTTTTTCAAAGATCCATATAATCATCTTGTTTTATTGATCTCGTTGTTTTTAATATTACATAGATCCAGAGTTAATTTTTAAATGATTATTTAATAATATATTATAAATTTATAGTGTTGGGTATATAAAAACTGTATTATTATAGGCTTTGGTTAATCAGGTAGATTTTATCGATTACATGGATTTAAATTGTTTTTATCATTTTATACGTTCAGAGAGTAAAATAATAGTCTATATAATACTATACACATAACAGTAATAATAATAAGTAAACAGGAGAAAATATAGAATTAATTAACAAAATATTAAATATAATTGTAGCAAGTGGAAATTTATGAAACGAAATGGGGTTTACTTTTGTGCTACCAACTCGTAAGGTTTATGCAATAAACTGTTAAAAGATAATGTGGGGTAACCATTTAGATCAGATACCTTATCTCCGAGCCCCATCCATAATAAACCGAACCAAACCGGGCATCGTTACAAAGATCGGACGATAAATATGCTAAACATGCATTATGCATAACAATAGTTAAAAAAATAGATAATGAAAAGGGAATTTATTGAAAATGTGAGTCAAATTACTTTATTCTGAGCGAAGTTAGGAATGTTTATAGTTTTGATAAGAATAGCATAGTCTCGATTTTCATTGCTAATAATAATATAATAAACAAAATATCGATAATCCATTTTCAAATTAAATTATTAAAAGGCGATTCTGTTTCAATCCATTTTAAATCACGACCATCCGATGGTCTCGAGAGTTACTTATGAGCTTTTCATGTTGATAACTATCTAATTAATGATTAAGATATCAAAACAGTTGAGGCGAAAAGAAAGACCAGCAACTCTTACATACTGGATCTTTAAGGGTGTATGTTTATATTTCCTGTAATTCACCTTACCCCGTTTGCTAGGTGTGTTGATTTAAATTTAATTTTTCCCCTCCTATAGTCTACCTCGTTTTACATTCCCCAATTTTGTGTTTTAGTATAATAATTTATTACAGATTCTGATTCCTTCACAGTATTTTTTTGATCATAGTATGATTCATTTGTGATGTGATCTAATAGTAGACTTACAGGAAATGTCATATGATGGCACTGTGTTATTTACATTTAAGACATATATTATCATCTATGGTTATATATTACTATATATATAAATTATTATAAACCTCGATCTTAAAATCTATATCACCTTATTTACATGTTAAAGTATAAGTCATAGTAATTTATTGTGTAATGTATAGTAATTGATTACCATAATTAAGTTATAGTAATTTATTATTAGCATTCCAGAAATCCTGTGTATGTGTGAGTGTGCTGTGAAACCAAAGTAGATACAGCATGGTATTAACTGTTGAATTATAAACACAAATGTCATATTATCCTGCAATAAATCCGTTGTAGAATTTATGTTGATATTTTTTATTATATTGGATCATTAATCCAAGTGCGCTGGGTGGAGGGGGGGGGGGGTAAGTTGTCTATTGCGCTGCTCATGGGAACTTCATTCTGTCACCAATGGATGGGGGGGGGGAATGGTTAGCACGTGTGTGCTGTATATTACGGCCTGTCATTGAGTCAACTGGCGTGCTTTGGAAATCCTGGTTGTACGTGATAAGGAATAGGGTCGCCTGTCTACCCTCGTGGGTTTTCACCGGGTCCGCCGGTTTCCTCCCACTGCTAAAGTCCCCTACGCGCAAGTGAATTATTGAAATAAAATGAAACCATATGGAAGTCCCGAAATGACCTAGTCTGTGTCAAGTGGACGCTAAACCCTCTCTCTCTTTCTCTCTCTTTCTCTCTCTCTCTTTCTGTCACCACTGTAGTCATTAGTTTAAGCCCGCTAATGCTGAGAATATGCGTTTATTATATTTCCACCCCTTTCTATTCGTCCACGCTGTCTCTTAAACTTTCCTGTCTTAATGTAATTTACAGTGTGCATTAATAGGCCATCACTATTACTTAACACCATGTTTCCAACTTTAAATTCTACCGACGTAACACAAACTACATCCCGCATTTCCAGTAATAAACTGTTACTTTACAGTAATACAATTTACAGCTTGTGTTTTACATCTACATATAATGTCACCTCCGCTGCTACTTTACGCTAATGAAATTTAGTCTGTCCTTTGCATGTACAGTAATACACTGTCCCACTGTCACATATACCTATACCTTCTAATGCATGGTTTGTTTACAGTTATAAAATCGACATTACCTCTGCAGTATTACAGTGTCACGGTCTGTCCTATATTGCGTTTTAATCCAAAAAAGCCCCAAAGCCTTCTAATCCAATATTTTATAAACTAATGCTGAAAAGTCACGGATATTGAAAAAGGACAAAAAATAATCCTACATTGCCCATCTCGGTTATTTTTGGATTCTTTGGACGAATCCCATAAAGGCCCCGACTGACAGTTTTTTCGAAATTCGGAAGATCGCCTTCTAATTTTTTACGAACATGATCAGTTCTCTTCGGTTTAAAGAGCAACTAAAATGACATATGGCGGTGTTAGCCCCAGATATTATCTTTCATTTTCAGAGACCGTGTGTCATAACATTTCAAACTATTTGGTCGCCATATTGAATTTAAGAAAAACAATCAAATCGATATTAGATTCGGATTTTCGAGAAAATAAATTGTTTTGAATCTACTCCAATAGCAACAATTCTCTGGAAACCGATTTTTTTTTGTATTTCGAATTTGTTTACTCCTGATTTCACTTTGAAATTTTGTCGAATTTTGACCTTCTATCTGGTGACCCTACTTCTACACACGCAACCGAATTATTGAAATAAAACTTAAAAATATGTTACTCCCGAAATGACCTAGTTTGTGTCGAATGGACGCTAAACCCGACGTCAGCGTTAGGCGCATGATGCGTAGCATAGAAATACGAGAGCTGGCAGAAAAGTTCTACGCCTGAAAAGGATAAATCAATTGGACTAGGGCTGAAACAACCTTTTGCCACCAGTAAGTACAAACATTGAATGAATCATAGAACTACTGCAACTGCATATTCCTGAAGCAACGGTCCGAGAAATCCCTCTCTGGCCAATGTTGGATTTGCTGCGGATTCTTGAACTTTTGAGGAAGTGTGTCTATTCTTCTCGTTCAATCAAATCTACCTCTTACGCACAGTAACGTGACAGTCCTTCGTTTAATCTGGGGTCTTCCTTAAAATTTTGGACAAAGATTTAAGGTATTAAAAACGTTGAAAGACTGTTCGTTACTATACAGTAGTGTTTACGTCAATACCGATAGCCTCGTTTGTCACGCAATTGGTTTTACTGCAATATCCTGCTATGCGCTGGATAATTTAGCATAAAAAAACGTGCAGCCATGACGTAACGTTATGTAAACACTTGTCCCAATTTTAACGTCCTGTTTTAAAGGTAATACCTTTGTAAGTAGTCAGCGATTGGTTGATAATGGGACCACTGACCAGTCATAGTTAGCAACAATAATACCCACTTAGTCCAGCAGTGAGTAGTGGGATTAGCTCTAATCAAACGGAACACTGCGGGGAGTATGCTGCAACTGTAGTGTTATTATTGTCTTCGTACAGTGCCAATGCCATCTTGTGAACCTACCCATTGAAATCACCAGATATGGACAAAACTGGATATAGGACAGTCTAAGGGATGGTGACGCTTCCTTTTCCACCGTAAAGAAGTGGGATGCGGAATTTAAGCGTTGCAGAGAGAGTCTTAACGATGACCCGCGTCCTGGAAGGCCATCAACAGCAACCACGGTGCATGACATAAACCCCGTTTACATTACAAATTTTAAGCGTACAAGGAATGGTACCAGGTACGGCGCGCTTCGTTTTTATGTAGTGTAAACGGGACAGACGTAAGCGCGCCGTACCTGGTGCGGTGCCAATCTGGCCCACTGAACTGATGTGGTCTGAGCACCGTGCCAGGAACGGCTCTCTTTAAATTTTCGTAGTTTAAACGCTATCCGGTCTGAGCACGGTTCAGTACTGATAACTGCGCATGCGCGAAACAAACCTTGACCTTTTTACCCTCATACTTTGACAGTTATGTCATCAGTTCAGTCAAAATGACTGCTCAAACTAAATCAACCGTCATAATTGTTTTCACCTGGGTAATATGTATAGGGACTGAAATTAACTTTTCTGACACGTTTCTGAGTCCGAGTATTGTAAACGGGTCAATTTCTTGAAATCTATTGCGGCCTGGTACGATACCAAGTAGCCTACGGCGCGCTTATCGCGGCTAAGTGTAAACGTGACTATAGTGATGGCTGATCGACGGTTGACCACTTTACATATTGCCAGTGTTGTAAGCATCTCCGATGAGAGGGTGTCATTGCTCTTGACTTGCGGATCGTGAAGCGTATCAGATTCCTGACATTCCTTGACAATCTGCGCCGTTTTTGGCCAAATTTGTAACCATGGATGAGACCTGTTTCCAAAAATTGAAAAAGAATTAGCCGTCGTCATTTTCCAAGTAATGATGACGTAATGTCAGCTGTGAACCACTTTTTATACGCCCAGATGGAAATGTCGACGTATAAAAGTGAGATGCAGAGGCATATTAATTTATTTTCAAAAAATTTCGTTAATTACGGATATAGAGTTATGGCCCCTGTTTCACTTTGTTGAACCTTGTTAACGCTCTAATGCCAAAAGTTATCATCCGATCTTTGTGAAATTTATATTCATTATTTAAATCAGTAAAACGAAGAATACCATTGAATTTCAGCAATTTCCGTATATTTCATCCAGAGTTATGGCCCTGGTTTTACTTTGCTGAACTTTGTGAACGCTCTAGCGCCAAAGCTTGATCATCCGAACTGTATGAAATTTATATGTACCATTTTGATTATTAAAACCACAAAGCCTATTGGATTTAGACAATTTACAATAATTACTTTTAGAGTTATCGCCCTTTTTCACTTTGTTCAGCCTTGTTAGTTCTCGATTGATGAAAGTTCTCATCCGATATGTAAGAAATTTATATTTAAATTTGTGAAACTGAGGTCTATTGATCATGAATTTCAGCGATTTCCGTCTATTATTTATAGAGTTGTGTCCCTTGTTTTACGTTGTGAACCTTATGAACGTTTAAATGACAAAAGTAAGCATCCGATCTCGATGAAATGTAAATGTATAATTTAAATTAGTAAGACGAAAAAGCCTGTCAGGTTTTTCATGGACAATCTTAGAGCTTTTCAGTCAGCCCCCGCATGGACAGTACAGCATGATACAGTTCTCCTGGTTAAATAGTTTTTATTCAATAGTGTGTTTTTAGAATTTTTCCGATTTTCTTTTCTTTTTTTTATTCTTATGTGTTTATATCTGCTATTAATTACATATATACACACGCAATTCATGTCGTATTATATTTGTTGTTGCTGTGTGATTTTGTTTTCATGTGTCTATATATAATAATTACTAGAAATCAAAGTATAGCTCAATTTAATATTAATCACTAACTATTTAGTTCCCAGTTCATTAAAGTGACAGCCCTTTGAATGTAAATGGAATTCAATTATACTGTTTATAGTTTCATTGCATTTACCTATAACCGAAACTCTTGACAACGTTAGGGCAGCGCTAAACTATTTCGGTCTGTATATTCCAATTCCAGATTCGGAACATACGCGGTTGAACAGGGTCGGGTGTAGACGTCCTGTCGGTTCTATTGGGAGACTTTAATTACGCCAGCAGCAATGCCCTAGTTAAAGAAAACTACTCATATTTTTCAACGAATACCTCATAAATTATTGATACTTCCCCCCCCCCCTCCCGTTACAAACATACGCCCACCAGTATCTTTTTAGAGTGTGGCGCCCCAAGTTTTTATGGCCAGGAGCAATATCAACGTATATAATTCAAGTGTATCCTTATGACTAGCAAACCAATCCTTATTGCAATAATTATGACCCGTAGAGAACAAACACAACGTTGCTATGAAGAATTGTGAACCGACCGACGGACATGGGTGACGAAAATATAATCACATACGAGGCCATTTTGGCACATTATAACAACATAAACTGTTTCTAATAATTCAAGAGTAGTTTCCTTAAAGTATGGCATCTCTTATTGGCGTAAGAAAAATGTCATAGTTGTAGAAATAAGATATGAATTGGCAAATCAGAGACAAGATCCAACTCAATGTCAAAAAATGAATATCTACGAGCACAATCCGTCCACGTAGATTTTCGGACCTTTAGCTTTGGTTGATTTTAAAGGTCAAAATAAAGAATAAAAGCCTTCATCCCCACAATTACTGAACAACGTTAATATATACGTAGTCAAGTCTATATTTAGTTTAACAATACGCAGCAGTAGCAAGCAGACATAATGATGTTTATGTTCCACCCAGTTGAAACACCAATTTGTGGCGGGAAAAGGGTCAAAAGGGTGTTTTGATGGCTTCTGGTATAGTTTTGGTGGTACTCAATGACTTTCTAACAGTTTACATAATTTGAATTACAGGAATGTGTCGAATTTTGATCGTAAATAACTGTTTGATTAATATATCAACCAATTAATGAAAAAAAGTAGGCCATCGCCCAAACAGCTGTGAGAATATATTTTTGGGGGGTTTCTTGTAGAGTTGGGTGTACAGTATGACATTCTAAAAGTTGACCAAAACTGGTGTACCGGAACGTTCCAAATTTTGAGGGTAAATATTAATTTTTTTAAGTTATTTTCCTTTAAAGGGTAAAACTTCAGACAAGCATAAAGTCGTCAAATTTTTAAGAGAAACAATAAACTGACATTTTTCCTTGGGTTGTCTTTCGTATGAAATGATTTTCATATGTATCCGATACTCCCTTGTGCCATGGCCGGGTACCCACATATTGGTATACCTCTGCACTGTTCCGTCATGAAATAGCAAATTTGGTCATTCTTTCATTTGTAGATATACCCCGTGGTGTTATATGGTCCCTTACACCATTTTCGGGTCAACCCCATACCCCGCAACCTGCGACCGAAAAACTAAATTTACGAATAAGCATAACACGTAATACATTATCTGAACTAATGTTTTCGAGGCACTTCATCACATACCAGTTTGTTATTCTATAACTACATGCAAATACAAGCAAATATCATTGAATACAGCCATTGGTATGGTTTATTCAATGGCTTGAAAACGTACTACTTTTGACCAGAATGAAGTCACTTTCAGAATTACGTCAAACTGTAATGTCACCAATAGGCAACCACATTTTTGGTAAAATAAAGAAAGAACCCTATGATGAATTTTAAAGTTATTGCTAATGATTTTTTGTTTGGTTTTTTTTTTGTTGATAATCTAAAACTGGTTGAGTGTTAGTATCCCTACCGCATTCCACTCGCTTGAACCATTGAATAACTCGAGTGGTATTCAATGGTCATTGAGTTCTATCTATTTATTTACATCTTTTGGAGGGATACGCCTACCCCGAACCTGTTCATAAACCAGCCATTTAGGATTTTCTTATTCGGCCATCTTGGATTTCAACAATTTTTACCGTTTTCCGGTGCCCAAAATTGGGCAAAATTTTGAGATGTTATAAAGTACACATGAATAAACGTAAAAATGCATAAAAACATTTTCTTTTGCAATTTTTTAGGTGCAAAGTCTAAAGGGCCGAATGGTTTAGTGCTCAGTTAGGCATAGATCTGCACTGGACAAGATTTAAAATATTTGTAAATAATACGGCGGGAGACTGATCAAAATTTGATTTAAACCTTATCTACATAGATGTTGAAGGACTGTCACTTTATTTTAATATTATAGTTAGTATGTTAATATGTTAGTGTAATATTATCAGGTTTATTGCATACGGTTCAATACCGGTACACAGACGAATGCCCCACATGTTGCCAGTGTTCCAGAGAGTATTTCAAGATTGTGGTGATGGTGTCAGTTTTGAAATCAGTGACGAAGAGTTTAATGGTCGATTTTACCAAGCGGCTTGTAATCTACAAGCTTATTCCGATAACATCAACCCTTACCATCTGTTTATGACTAACCTAGCCAGTGAGATCACAGCTGTCAAAATGATCCGATATCTGCAAAAGCAAGCCAAGGAACCGCTGTTCGTAGGTATGTTTCCATTACATGCGTGTATGAATCACAGTTGCGACCACAACGTGGATGTTCGAGATGGTGGACGCCCAGACCTCAAGCGTCTTCCAGGGGTGATGGTAGTCGCTAATCGAGATATCAAGAAAGGGGAAGAACTCTGCACTACTTACATTAACCCACAAATGACAAGGGCACTAAGACGAGCTTGGCTTTATAAGTCTTTTAATTTCTGGTGTCAGTGCAAGAAATGTTTTTATGAAGGTGATGGTAATAGTTATTGTACGGAGTGTGGGAAGAATGCAACAACTGAGAAGGGTTTTTTATCCTGTGCCAAATGTAAGCGCGCATTTTATTGTTCTAAGGAATGCCAGAAAGCTTCATGGCATAAAGGACATAAGCAGATTTGCCAGAAGTCATTAGATGCCCAAGATGCTCAGACATTAGAGATAGACAATAAAATAAAACGTTATGTTAGTCACTAAAATAATGTATTCCAGTCTTAATTATATGATAAATTATTCCTTCATTGACAAAATTCTAAGTTCCCCAAATTTAAGACCTATAATTGCTATCTTGTTCCGGAATAATCCCAAACTGTTTCAACTTTTGCATCATCAGTGTAGAACATTTTGGGGCTATCTAGGGCATCCAAAAAGAAACACAATCTCGCATGCAGTTCAATAGTTTTAAAATACGGTGTTGGGTGTATCGGATCTAAACCTAAGTAAAAACAAATAACTGCTAATGAAATATGAAAGGAGAAGGATAAGCATTTCTATTCCAGTCTGGAATAGAAAACTTTATTGAATCGAAGAGTTATCTCCTCGGTTTCTCGGGTTTGGAGGTAGAATTCGTTCAGTTCAAATTAACTAGCAGACAGGTAATGTTGGGGAAAATTTTCACCCTATTAGAAATTGAACTTTTGTTTTGTTGTAAGTATGGTTTTGGACAAATTTTATATGAAGACAGACAACTTATTACGCTGCAATTCTGATGACGCTGAAGTTTTACTACTGGATTGTTTTGAATCATGTTTCGATTTGGGTTTTTTCGATCGACAATCACTGAACCAGTCGATATGGGGGGGGGGGGGTAGCCATTTTGGCGCCAAATTAAGTCAATTGTGTGAAACTTACTACTAAATTCCGTATACTGAGACATTAATTCTCTCTTTTATATTTTCTTTTTCATGTACTGGAGCATGGTTGATTTAAAAAATAAAAAGCGATGATGTGAATGTAGATTCTACAGCCTAACTAGAACTAGTACTAGTAGTAAAAAATAGGACATTTTTCATCGACAATACGTTTAGTGTTAAGGCCTTGTTTTTGAAAATAAGATGGAGAGAAAATTGAATCGTTTAAGCACAAATCCTTATGCGGGACAGAGGTTTGTCAATAATTATGGGAATTACAAAATAACAGAAGAAGACATAGGCCTAGTTGGTCATAGTAATAAACCGGCAATGGCTAGGCCTATTCCGGCCCAAATTAAAATGGCACATAGATCTACTGACAGTATCATAGTATGGAACAAATGGGACATGCTGTTCCTATTGTTAGAATTCCCAATGTTAGGTCGTCTGAAATATCAAATTTGTGTACCTCAGATTTAAACATAGATTTGAATGATAGGAATATGTCAGATAACCAAGTTAAAAAATTAAGTAAATCCGTCACAGCTAAAAAAAAAAAAAAAAAAAACCTGTCGTAATTAAAGATGTTAAAAAATCTAAAGGTGTTAAACGAAAAACAAAGCAGGTTGGCATGACACGCAAAAGAATGTGCTCAACAGCACAATTTCAACAGCCTGCTAATATTATGGTCGGCATTGAGGAAGCTGGTAGCTATGATAGTAATACTTGCAAGGCAGGAATTTCTGTACCCTTAACTTCGCGTACTTGTTATATAGTTATAGAGGTATCTGTTGTACCCAGTACCTATTTTTCTGTATCTGTAACACCCAGTACTAATTATACCGTATCACAACCTCAGGTATCTGTTTTTCCCAGTACCTGTTACCCATGTAGTTCTGCAACTGCTTTAGCCAGTGCATATGTCCCTGAAAATCATGTATCTGTTTTACCCAGTTATGATTACCCTCAACATCATGCATCTGATATACCCAGTGCTAATTACCGAGTTAATCACTCTCATGTATCTGTTTTACCCAGTACTGATTACCCATAACATCATGCATCTGATATACCCAGTGCTAATTACTTTACTGAGTTAATCACTCTCATGTATTTGTTTTACCCAGTACTGATTACTCTCAACATAATGCATCTGATATAACCATTGCTAATGATCGAGTTAATAACTCTCATGTATCTGTTTTACCCAGTACTGATTACTTTCAATATAATGCATCTGATATAACCAGTGCTAATAATCGAGTTAATAACTCTCATGTATCTGTTTTACCCAGTACTTATCAAAGAGTTAACATGGAGGAAGTTCCAGTCTTAGTTGGTATGAATACTGGTGCAATAGTTCACAATCGTACAGAATCATATGCAGTCAGGTAGGTGTTCAGATCAGTTTTTGGACAGTACGAGCGGGCAAGAATCGGTAGTGGGGCAAAATATAGATATTGGGGTGGTACCTACTATGTCAGAAAGTGTGCACCATGAATTAGGCTTAGATTTACCGCAGAGTATTCAACAAAAGATTGCAAAAGGGGAACATATTGATTATTCACAATTGGTTAATATCTCCAAAGGTTGTAAAACCAAAAGAACTCTGCATGTTGGACCAAGTGGAGAAATAATTGCTCAGGATAAAACATTTTCTCCAATAAGTAGTATAGAAATTTGGACTGATGTGTTCGTAGTTTATGCTAGTGTTTTTCTCAGGAGTCACCCGAATAAGTTACAAGAAATACTGAAATATATACACACAATTAGGCTGGCAGATTTAAGGGGCTATAACTGGGTGGCTTATGATGAACAGTTTAGATTGAAGAGAAGTTTAGATCCTAGTAGTCTGTGGTCTAAAGTTGATTATGAGCTCTGGTTTTTTCACATGTCTGGGGTTAACAAGTCATTATTTGTAAATAAACATACAGCTAAGTGCTTTGATTTCAACTATAAGGGTGCATGTTCTAAAGTATCTTGTCAGTATGGTAATTTTTGCATTTCATGTGGTGGTGATCATGTTGAATTATTTTGCACTAGTTGAGTTCCTAAAAAGGCATTTGTTATAAGATATACTGAGGGGGTTCATCAACGACCTTTCACTCCTGGTCCTAGGGGCAATTTTGGTCAAAGCAATTATTAGATGGAAAAGTCCTTATGTCAGTACCACATCCCCAGTACAGAGTAGGTTTAGGGCCCCAGGTTACACAGGTTGAAGCCAATTAAGTGGTAATCTATGGGTGTTTAACTATAGGAATAATGACTGGCATAACTCAAGATTTGGATTTAGAACCCCTCTAAATAGAAGTTGAGTAGATGTTCATACTTGTAGTTCCGTGTTTGACTTTAGGAATACTATATTGAATTTAGGGGTTTCGCCACTTAAGGTTAAGATTCTACTACAATATTTAGATTTATATCCATATTATGAATTGGCTAGTGAATTAAAGCTTGGACTGAGGGAAGGTTTTTAAGCTGAACTACACTGGTCCTAGAAATTTTGCATAGGTTGTGGTGCATATTTTGCTGGACAGTCGGTTTACTTTGGTTGGCCTAAAGCATGGGAAAACAAAAGTATTTTGGTGGACATAACATTTTTGGAGTTGGTACCAATTGTTATTGCCTTAGAACTCTGGGGCTTTAGATTTTCAAATAAAAGGTTGCTCTTACATGTGGATAATATGGCTTTGGTATGTCTAAATCTAAGCGAGTCATGTCTTTGATTCATGTCTTTGATTCAGCCTCTTTTGATGGTTTTTCTTAAACACAATATAGTTTTTCGTGGTACTAATGTTAGAAGTCAGGATAACGGTATTTGTAATTCTATTTCTCGTCAGCAATGGGAAAGATTCATAATAGAGAAGATTTACGCATGAAGTTAACTGCTGCATTTTCGAGAAACACCCATTTGGCATATGCTACAGGATTAACAGCCTTTATTACTTTTGTGATCGGTGTGGAATTTTGAAGAAATGGCCACCTTTGTTAGATATTGTTTTGAAATTTATCGCATCTCTTTCCTTAAGAGGATTAGCGCCTAGTACAGTTCGAATTTATTTGATGTTACTAGAAATTTTGTGACATTGAAAGCCCTTGGGCGAATGAGAAGAGGATGTAATAACAGGGACACAAGGATGCCTGTCACTATAATTTTATTACACAGTATTTTATTATTTTACCTTCAATTTGTTTAAACAGCTATAAGGTTAAGTTGTTTAGGACAGTTGGATTGTTTAGAATAGGAGAATTGACTGTATCTAAAGGTAATATTGACACCATTTTGGAATTGCATGATATTGCAGTGGATTCTGTAGGTGGATCAGTAGCAATAAATTTAAGGCATTCTAAAACCGATCAAATGGGAAAGGGGAAAACAATTATTATCCCAGCAGTTAATGATGCTGTATGTGCAGTAACAAACATGAGCCAATTCCTAAAAGTTTGTTCTTGTGTGCAGGGTCCTCTCTTTTATCATTTTGATAATTCTGTTTTGACAAGGTATCAGTTTTCATCAGTACTCAAAAAGGCTCCTACCAGATTGGGTATTGAAGAGGGACACTATAAGACTCAATCAGTTCGGATAGGAGGTGCGTCTGCTTTGTCCGCTGCTAATTGTTCAGAGGAAACCATTATGTTAGCTGGGTGTTGGAAATCCTATCGCTCGTATATAAGATTACTAGAGATAAACACAGAATTTTTAAGCAGAAAATCGTTTTCAGGGAAACGATCAGTATTAACCATTGGGTCTTCCATTGTAAACGGAGCTTATAAAATACTAAAGTCTTAACTTAAAAAGGTTGGGTTTTGGGGTATACTGGGAAGGTCACTCAGGCCTTCATTTACAATCTATGTGATCAATTTTAGGAAAGTATACATTTTGCCAGATTTTATTATCTGTCATTGTGGAGGAAATAATTTGGGATTGAATCACATACATGAGGTAAGATATGCTATTTTGGACATTATTAGATACATTAAGAAGGAATTTTCATTTTCGGTATTATTTTTGTCTCAGATTCTCCCTAGGACTTGCTGGAGATGCTCTACTAATAATTTAGCAATGGGTAAGGCAGGAAAAGAATCAACAGTTTTGCTTCAAAGCAAATAATTTTAAATGGCTGTAAGTATATTACTTATCCTGATATTACACAACATAGTCTTAAGTTATTTCAGCAAGATGGTGTGCATTTAACTAAGAACGGTTATTATATATTTTTGAATACCATTCAGGGAGCAGTGGAATATTTTGTTCAAAAGGAGTGGGACTATTTTTATCCCCCTAATCTTAATAATGATTAGTGTTGATGATTGATTGTTACTGCAATAATGCTTAAAGATTTTAAAACTGTTAATGATTCTTGCAATAATGAGGTTTGAAAAATTGGTTATGTTGATTGGAATGTTGAAATAATGATTGAATGTTGATATTGATGGCTGAATTATTGATGATATTGGTAATTAAATATTGATGATAATGGTAATTGAAATACTGATGATAATGAGGATTGAAATACTGATGATAATGAGGATTGAAATATTAATGATAATGGAGACTGAATTATTGATGATATTGGTGATTGAAAAATTGATAATGGTAATTGAAATAATGATGATTGAAATATTAATGATAATGGTGACTGAATTATTGATGATATTGGTGATTGAATTATTGATGATATTGGTGATTTAAATATTGATGATATTGGTAATTAAAATATTGATGATAATGGTAATTGAAATATTGATGATATTGGTGATTGAAATATTGATGATAAGGGTAAGTGAAATATTAATGATAATGGTGATTGAAATATTGATGATATTGGTAATTGAAATATTGATGATATTGGTAATTGAAATATTGATGATAATGGTAAGTGAAATATTGATGATATTGGTGATTGAAATATTAATGATAATGGAGACTGAATTATTGATGATAATGGTGATTGAAATATTGATGATAATGGTAAGTGAAATATTGATGATAATGGTAAGTGAAATATTGATGATATTGATGATAATGGTAAGTGAAATATTGATGATAATGGTAAGTGAAATATTGATGATATTGGTAAGTGAAATATTGATGATATTGGTAATAGAATTATTGATGATATTGGTGATTGAAATATTGATGATAATGGTGATTGAAATATTGATGATAATGGTAAGTGAAATATTGATGATATTGGTAATTGAAATATTGATGATAATGGTAAGTGAAATATTGATGATATTGGTAAGTAAAATATTGATGATAATGGTATGTGAAATATTGATGATATTGGTAATTGAAATATTGATGATATTGGTGATTGAAATATTGATGATATTGGTGATTGAAATATTGATGATAATGATGATTGAAATATTAATGATAATGGTGATTGGAATATTGATGATATTGGTGATTGAAATATTGATGATATTGGTGATTGAAATATTGATGATTGAAATATTGATGGTAATTGAAATATTGGTGATTGAAATATTGATGATATTGATAATGGTAATTGAAATTTTGATGATAATGGTGATAGAAATATTGATTATATTGATGATAGTATTAATTTTGTTGGAAAATGTGGTGCTTGAAATGGTGATTTTAATAATGTTAATGTTTGTGAAGCATTGTTAATGACTACTGTCCATAATGCTTGTCATTGTTGTGTTGGGCTAGTTGGTCACAGCATATTGTGCCCTGCCCCCAGTTGGCGGTGACCATGTTACATACATGGTCATTTGGCGATTGCGTGCACAATATGAATATGTTTATTCTATTTATGTTGATAACTATGGTATTTAAGCTATTAATGAATAATAATTAAGACTAACAGTAAATATGACTTTGGTAACCCAAGTCCAATTTAATGTTATCTGAGTTGAAGTTTTGTAAACCAAATGATTATTTAAATATATAATTAGCTGTGGCCAAACTATGCCAAAAGTAGGATTCGGTAATTGTGGAAATAAGCACAATATACATCAATTTTTTAAGACATTACTTAATACTGAATAAATATGTATGATTTATTATTTGTGTTTATTGTTACTCTTCTGAGAAATAAGCATTTCTATTCCAGTCTGGAATAGAAAACTTTATTGAATCGAAGAGTTATCTCCTCGGTTTCTCGGGTTTGGAGGTAGAATTCGTTCAGTTCAAATTAACTAGCAGACAGGTAATGTTGGGGAAAATTTTCACCCTATTAGAAATTGAACTTTTGTTTTGTTGTAAGTATGGTTTTGGACAAATTTTATCCCTCCCTTGCCCACCACTTAACATTGTAATCGGTTATCTACGATAGCCACTACTTTCTTTAGTTTTAATTTGTTTAATTACTAATTATTAATTTATGGGCATTTTGTCACATTTTGTAGTGCTTATTAATATTCATTTGTTGATAGTTTTTTATTATATTTTGTTTACTGTTTGTGCGATTGCGTGCACAATATGAATATGTTTATTCTATTTATGTTGATAACTATGGTATTTAAGCTATTAATGAATAATAATTAAGACTAACAGTAAATATGACTTTGGTAACCCAAGTCCAATTTAATGTTATCTGAGTTGAAGTTTTGTAAACCAAATGATTATTTAAATATATAATTAGCTGTGGCCAAACTATGCCAAAAGTAGGATTCGGTAATTGTGGAAATAAGCACAATATACATCAATTTTTTAAGACATTACTTAATACTGAATAAATATGTATGATTTATTATTTGTGTTTATTGTTACTCTTCTGAGAAATAATTGGGATCATTCATATAAAACACGTTGTGTATAGTTAATACTAGATTAAGGGTTAATATTTTATTGCGATGGCATGCAGTTTACGTAAACTATTAACTTGGTTTTTAAATCTCAATAATAAAAATGTTTTAGGTTAAATATTAGATTCTGTTTTATTATTTATTTTATCTTTTTTCAATAGTAAAGATGTTTCGGATTTAAAAATGTTATTTTGTTTTATTGTTTTGCATGCACGTTCTCAATAATAAAGATGTTCATATAAGTTCTCGAGTTAATTCATGTTCCTGTGCAACGGATACTGTCTTATGACTATTATAAAACTAGTATACCGTTGCTTCATGAACCTGGAGTTAATTAGGTCTTCAGGAAATTAACTTTGAAGTCAATTAATGTTAGACTAGGGACGTCTATGGTAATGAATATTAATAGGTCATGTATTTTGGTACCCATCATCAGGGCCGGATTAACCTTGTTGGGGCCGGGACATACCAACTGTGCGGGGACCCCATTGTCAGGCATTGTTGTTTGTTCAAATTGTTCGTACTGACCGCCGATCGTACTAGTTTGTATACATGTACTCCGCCCCGCCCCCTTGAGTGTTTTTCTCCAGGATTTTTTTTTAAAATTAAGATTAATTTTAGTGAATCTGAGGCAATTTAAACAGCGATTTTATTGACGTTTATACATTCGTTGACAATTTGAGTATTTTAAACATACCCTTTCTCTCATGATGTTTTCATTTACTTTTTTTTTAGTGAAATTTTTTTTAGGTGACATAAAACATTAAACTCTGTTGTCTGAACTACTTTGATTACGTTAATTTCCCAGGACTGGTTGGGCCCCAGCAATCACATCGCGGGATGGGGTCCCGGAACTGGTTAGGACCTATTCTCCCGTAAAAAGGCAAAACCTAGTAACTCACCTTTTTTTTATTTTTTATCAAGATTGAGTTAGGACCAAATTTGTAATTATTAGGGTATGTGCTCCCTGTTGTTGCACTAGTTGTTTCAATCTTTTGATTTTGTAAGCAGTTACACCCATGAAACAACCTAGCAGGCCCGTATTTAGCGGGGGGGCAAGGGGGGCAGCTGCCCCCCCTGGGAAAAATCGGCGCCCCGCCTCGAAAAAGCAGGCGCCCCTAATGGGCGCCGAAGGCGCCCTTTCCTTTGAACACAATACGAGGCCATCGATTTACATGCCCATATCAGTATTGGCGCCACATAAAGCCGAGTGACAGGGCGCCCAACCAATGTGAGCGTCATCAATCATGTCAGTATATATGAGGCGCCCCTCAAATGGTGGGGCGCCTCACAATGACTCACACGATAAACATCACAACTTGGTGGGCGTCAAAACGGTGTGATCTGTGTGCACCTTATCCCAGAGGACCTTCCATAATGACATGATTGGTGGGGCGCCCTATTATGACAATATATGATTGTTTGGCCGCACATAATGCATAATGCCTTTATCCATTGCGAGAAAAATGTAATGGGCGCCCTTTCTATTGGACGCAATACGAAGTCAGTGACTAACGAGTCCATATTCAGTATGGGCGCCCTTTTAAGCCGAGTGACTTTGGTGAGGCGCATTCTACTAGATTGATGGGACCCCTAACCAATGTCACTTCTATTCATATCGTCATATGAGGCGCCCCACCACCAAAATGATTGTTTGGCCGCACATAATGCATAATGCCTTTATCCATTGCGAGAAAAATGTAATGGGCGCCCTTTCTATTGGACGCAATACGAAGCCAGCGACTAACGAGTCCATATTCAGTATGGGCGCCCTTTAAAGCCGGGTGACTTTGGTTAGGCGCCTACTACTAGATTGATGGGACCCCTAACCAATGTCACTTCTATTCATGTCGTTATGTATGAGGCGCCCCACCACCCAAATGATGAGGCGCCTCATAATGAATCACACGATTAACACCTAACTTGAGGGAGCGTCCAAAAATGTGTGAGCTGTGGTGTTACTTATCCCGGAGAGCGCCAATAATGACATGATTGGTGGGGCGAATTATAATGACAATGTATGTTTGTCGGTTTGCACATAATAAATAATGTCGAGCAAGAATGGTTGGGCGCACACGACTTGGTCAATGGGGCGCCCAATACAGCATGATTGGGCGCCCCTTGAAGGGCTTGTGCTATATGCGCCCGTTATACAGCGCACCCCATGCATGATCATGGGGAAACAATTCATTTTATCTTGTGTTTATAGACTTGAAGTCGCTTCGTATTGCTCGGCTAGTATCATAGGTCTGCCACTCGAATTATAAGCGAATCTCAACAGTTATTAATATTTCACTGGCATCCTTCGTATATTAGTGAATTCATCACCAAAATTATTCTAAATATTGAACTTGTTTAAGGTACACACCGTACTTGTTGCCGTTTATAGCGCATTAGACAATAGATCTAGCAGGGTTGCGCTCGATCTTTTTCAAAGGTGTCAGATACTGCCGCAAACCTGGGGGCCTTGTTTCAAGTATAGATTCAGCGCGCCCCCTTTTCCGGATTTGAAGCGTCCCTTTCGTATTAGTATTTTAGATATTATAAAACTTACTTTAGACTAGAACCCAATGAGTCCTTACCCGTTCTCCGCGGCGTTTTAAGGAATTTTTAGAATTCGCGTTTATTCTGGGGTGGGGGGGCTAGACCCTTCTCCTTTGACCGTCATCTGTAGGTACACCGGCGCCCCTAGAAGCCCCATCGGCGCCCCCAGCAGCCCTTGCCCCCCTAACATTTTTGGGCTAGATACGGGCCTGCCTAGCAACTTCCTTTATTTGTTAGTCCCGAAAAGATCTAGTTTGTGTCAAATGGACGTTAAACCCCATTTCTCTCTCTCTCTCCTTCATTTGTCTAGTATACCACAGCAAAACCTAGTAACTCAATAGTAAAATCAATGGATGAGATGGGGTTTAATATTCATTCATTACGTTTTTCCTTTGTTTTCTCAAAATAAGGAAAAAGTGAGTTACTGGGTTTTGCCTTTAGACGGGAGTATTGTCTAAGTTATGTAATTTAGTTAATTTTAGGGCCTATTGATCTCTTGCCTCCGAAAATCTGTTGGTACCAGTCCCGGGGCCCCAAATATCCCTTTATGCCCAGGGCCCTCATCCTCGCCCCTCAGCCCAGGTACTGGTTAGGTCCATCCGGGATAAAAAAAAATATTTGTCCCACTTTGCCTCCCCTAGATCCGGCACTGCCCATCATTATTAGTCACAAGTGATTTTGAAGGCGAACAAATAAACGTTCAAAAGTATTTTGCCAGTTCTGTCAGTGAAAAGGCAACACTGGACATGGGTCGGATGCTAGGCCAGGTGGGGAGCAAATTATGTGATGCTTGGGCCACGATATGTAAAGTAGTCTTCTTTAAACACAATTTTGACATATTTTACAGGGTTAAACTAAACAACACACCAACATATTGGGATAAATACAGGTTTTATACAGATAGAATCTTAACTAATCCTAATTATTGTTGTATAAATGAAATTGGGGGTGGGGGGCAAGTATATTCAAGAAAACAATTAGGGGGCTTCTCCCCCCATATGTGTCGCTCATGGGTAAATATAGAAGTACGGCATGCAGCTTTTCGTGAGGTAGATAGATAGTTCAGTTGGCAAATCATATTAACATTATAATGTATTTTGTCTATTTATCATTTTCTTCAAATCTTTTCTCATATAGTTGAACAAACTCTGTATATGAAACCAACCATTTCTTGCCATGCGGACATAGGGCTCACCGTTATAGCATGGAATTCGCAGTTTTTTGACACAGTAGACAAACGATCCTTATAATGCCAGATCTTGGTGGTACTATCATACATTTCGTATTATAAGTTATAGAAACATTATTTTACTTGTTCCTTTCGAACAATCAATCGTTGTCCCCAATTCGCGCGACCCCCATGCCAGCCATATAAAATAAAACCCTTTATGATATACCCTTCTTTGTACCGGCCACTTTTTTTGTCGAGCATTAACCAGCGTGTGTATGCATATTGTATTATAACAGTAAATAATCTTGAATCACTATCTTGTTAACCTAATTCCAGTCGTAACTCAACGGCCATGCAGGTGATATATCTATATTATGTCATCGGTAATTTTTGAATCGAGGAGCGTGCAGGAAAATATATGTTCACTCCACCCCAGGAACTAGAAAGGATTGAAATAAAATTTCTTACTACAGTTTGGTTATAATATTATATTACAGTATTAATACATAATCAAAGAGTAGTAAGAAATTGTATTAAACCCCTTCAAGTGCATGTGGTTTACTCAGAACATTCGGTGTTCTGTCAGGGATTTATTCAATAACAATTTACAATATGAGCTAATAACAATTTATTTTAATATTAACCTGGGATTCGCGGGACATTTACGTGATCACTTTAATGGCAATTACAATTCGATTTTTCAGGAGTAATCGGTATAATTGCTTGGGCTTATTTAAACCATGACAAATAGAGGTCGTGCCGAGTGTCCGGAGATGAGCAAGAATTCTAGCAAATGTTTTATTCGAATATCCAACGAAACTTACAATTTTAGTTTTGGCCCAAATCAAAGTGGTCAAGTCACTTTAGCTGTATGAGGAATTGGTACCCCGCCCCCCCCCCGCCCTCTCATCACGTGTACATGTAAAAAACATCAATATATAATAGCAGTGCTTGGAATGGAAATAAGGAACCGTTTTGAGGACTCTACGAGTGTGTGTATCTAATGCATTTATAAGCTCTCCTTCGTCAGTTTTTGTCAAATTTGTCTTAATCTTCAGGCCCGTATCTAGCCCAAAAATGTTAGGGGGGCAAGGGCTGCTGGGGGCGCCGATGGGGCTTCTAGGGGCGCCGGTGTACCTACAGATGACGGTCAAAGGAGAAGGGTCTAGCCCCCCCACCCCAGAATAAACGCGAATTCTAAAAATTCCTTAAAACGCCGCGGAGAACGGGTAAGGACTCATTGGGTTCTAGTCTAAAGTAAGTTTTATAATATCTAAAATACTAATACGAAAGGGACGCTTCAAATCCGGAAAAGGGGGCGCGCTGAATCTATACTTGAAACAAGGCCCCCAGGTTTGCGGCAGTATCTGACACCTTTGAAAAAGATCGAGCGCAACCCTGCTAGATCTATTGTCTAATGCGCTATAAACGGCAACAAGTACGGTGTGTACCTTAAACAAGTTCAATATTTAGAATAATTTTGGTGATGAATTCACTAATATACGAAGGATGCCAGTGAAATATTAATAACTGTTGAGATTCGCTTATAATTCGAGTGGCAGACCTATGATACTAGCCGAGCAATACGAAGCGACTTCAAGTCTATAAACACAAGATAAAATGAATTGTTTCCCCATGATCATGCATGGGGTGCGCTGTATAACGGGCGCATATAGCACAAGCCCTTCAAGGGGCGCCCAATCATGCTGTATTGGGCGCCCCATTGACCAAGTCGTGTGCGCCCAACCATTCTTGCTCGACATTATTTATTATGTGCAAACCGACAAACATACATTGTCATTATAATTCGCCCCACCAATCATGTCATTATTGGCGCTCTCCGGGATAAGTAACACCACAGCTCACACATTTTTGGACGCTCCCTCAAGTTAGGTGTTAATCGTGTGATTCATTATGAGGCGCCTCATCATTTGGGTGGTGGGGCGCCTCGTACATAACGACATGAATAGAAGTGACATTGGTTAGGGGTCCCATCAATCTAGTAGTAGGCGCCTAACCAAAGTCACCCGGCTTTAAAGGGCGCCCATACTGAATATGGACTCGTTAGTCGCTGGCTTCGTATTGCGTCCAATAGAAAGGGCGCCCATTACATTTTTCTCGCAATGGATAAAGGCATTATGCATTATGTGCGGCCAAACAATCATTTTGGTGGTGGGGCGCCTCATATGACGATATGAATAGAAGTGACATTGGTTAGGGGTCCCATCAATCTAGTAGAATGCGCCTCACCAAAGTCACTCGGCTTAAAAGGGCGCCCATACTGAATATGGACTCGTTAGTCACTGACTTCGTATTGCGTCCAATAGAAAGGGCGCCCATTACATTTTTCTCGCAATGGATAAAGGCATTATGCATTATGTGCGGCCAAACAATCATATATTGTCATAATAGGGCGCCCCACCAATCATGTCATTATGGAAGGTCCTCTGGGATAAGGTGCACACAGATCACACCGTTTTGACGCCCACCAAGTTGTGATGTTTATCGTGTGAGTCATTGTGAGGCGCCCCACCATTTGAGGGGCGCCTCATATATACTGACATGATTGATGACGCTCACATTGGTTGGGCGCCCTGTCACTCGGCTTTATGTGGCGCCAATACTGATATGGGCATGTAAATCGATGGCCTCGTATTGTGTTCAAAGGAAAGGGCGCCTTCGGCGCCCATTAGGGGCGCCTGCTTTTTCGAGGCGGGGCGCCGATTTTTCCCAGGGGGGGCAGCTGCCCCCCTTGCCCCCCCGCTAAATACGGGCCTGATCTTACTGGTTAACTTGGTCCTATTAATCCTCTTGTCTTTAAATTATGCCTATTTATATCATTAGACCTATATCTACAACAGACTAAATTAGTATAGTCGACCCACTTCAATTTATAAATGCATTAAATACAAAAAAAACTTCTAGACCATCTTGTTAAACATGGGTTTACATGAGTGACGTGTGTTTTTCATAGCAACCATTAGTGATCCATTTAGCAAACATAATTTGGTCTATGCAGTATTTCAATCAGAAGACATAACAAGCATTATTATAATATACCATTCAACTTCACCTAACGTCACTAAGCACTTCGATCCAATAAAACATGGTCTATATAAATATAATAGGTGTAAAAAAAGGCTGACGTCGTGATAGAGAAAACATGAATAATGCATTGATCTACAAGACCCCGAGACCTTTCTTATTCACTACCAATACCTATACACCGCTTTATATATAATGTATGATATATATTATTAAAACTTACATACAGATGTTAATATTAGCGGGAGAATAATACGCACTCCGTATATTGCATTATATACAAAACAATTTGGATTATCTTCTTTGGGACGTTAAATCTGGAAAATTGTTTTTTTATAGTCATTAGTATCAACTATTCTAACAGGTTTAACGTATAACTGTGTATAATTTACTCGACTAAAGGATAAGAATACGGAAATATATAAAATTATTAACTTATGAATGAAGAAGAAGATTTGGCGAATTTTGAATGGTATAATAACTGATCACCACAGGTTAGTAAAGATTGTTATATAAATTACTCTATTGATTTTTAATTTTTAATTTATGTAATAAAAAGAGGGGGGAACGATGAAGTCATATATTTGTAAAATCATTTAAACTCCACTCGCTATAAATTGTCGAGATAAATTTTATTTAAATCTCTCTATGTAGTCAATAAAATAATTAAAAAGGGTTAATGTCAGGTAACGAAAAAAAAAGCCATGGATATTAGAATAATTAGTCTGTTGTTAAACGGAATTTAATACTTTCATTCCAGGGGGTTGTAGGGTAGGGGGGTGGATTTTGAATTATGATTGGATACGAACTCTTGTCTCTATGCCGACAATGTTTTTTAATGGAAACATTAAAAAGTACCTTTGTATAGTATGTTAATCTACTGAAGTACGCGGTACATTCTACATACATAATTAAAGTTAAAATACTTAAAGTGAGTCAAAATGTGAGACAGTCCAGAAGTTCATTACAACAATCTGATCTTTTTGTTTCCACTTTGAACTCTGTCGGTTTTGTTACATTGGTGAATATTGGAAGATAACTTTGCTTTATTAAAATAAATAGTAAATCAAGAAATAATGTGGATATTAATTTAAATCATTATTAAAAACCAACAAGATAACCGCCTTTGAATTTTTGATGAATTCACCAATTGGGCCTGTCAGTACAAGTTTAACTTGTTGTCAAGAATAAGGTCAATTGAATGACTGACGGTAAAGGGGGAGGGTATAACAATAAAATACACACAGAGAATTGTGTTAGGTTTTTATAATACACGCACCTTTAAAATAAGGCCTTCGTTAACATCCAACAAGCAACTCAATTCCGTCAACTGAACACCCTCAATTTGTAAATCCGTGGCAAAAACAAGATACCTTCATTTGAAAGAACACAGAGATTTATTGAAATAAAGGAATAATTAAATTCCTATTCTTTAATTTTCTTGGAAATACTACATGTGACAACATGGATAGTGCCCGTATCTCTAAGAAGTCATGGCTTAGCATAAATATCGGATTCACAGTTTCCAAACCAGTTTCTTTTTTAATTCGGATTTGACACGAATCACAGGACTTTGATTGGAAGTTATTGGATAATAACCTTTGGAAGATGCTGTGTATTGTATCATCAGAATAGATCGAACAGAATATTTCTGCATCACGAATCTGTTGGATTAAAACACACACGAGATTTTTATCTGGAAATTAAAACAGGACATAATGACTAACATATAGAATACGACATTTTACCAATAACACATTTCTTGCCTCACTTTGTACCCAACGTAGATGTGTTAGAATATTTCCGATGCTGGAAACTACCAAAAGTTGATTCTTTTTCTTGATTGTCGCTTCAGGGTACAATGTGAGGCATGTAAATGGTACAGAATGGTAAACTTATCACCAACCAAACCATGAAGATCTTACAATCAGAACCCTTCGTAACTTTATTAACTTAACAGCAAATCCGTATGACTAACCAAAGATATAGGAACCAATACAGCGAATATGCAACACGTCCGTTTCGAGGAGATATTCGGCAGATCAAACCAGTGCCGAGACCAAAATATCACATCCAAAACATCAGAAAAATAGAATTCAGGGACGAAGCTAATGACGGTATGGATCGTGGACCGTCATTGGTGCGGCGGAATTCAGATCCCTATTTTAGGCGACCACGTAATATCCGTTCCCTTAACCCGGCCTCAAAATCAAGGGTGCCACCCCCTCCAGATAGACTACGTTTAGAAAACGCCAAGCCCCACAGAACTCAATCTCTTCCAGGTGATATGCCCCGCCGGAAACTACCCCCAATGCCGAAACCAGTATATAATCCAAATGTCCGCAACACACCGTTATTTCGACCACCGCCTAAATTTGATCCAGTAAGAAGTCGTAGTCCTGATTTCATGCCTCAAGTAGAAAATCCATATGGACCGGTGCAATATTCCGTAGAACCAATTAAACATGCAGGTTATTATGTTGTTGAACCATCGCAACAACCGCCGGGTGCCTACATCCTGATGGATAATGTTTCACTAAATTCAAGCATTGCTGCTACAGACGGCTCTGGTGCAGATACTGGCCGTAAACGACATTTTCGACAGAACGGTCGAAAAAATAAAAGACTCGTGGAAGGAGAACGGTACCCGATGACAAGTGGTTTATGTGGTTCTTGCAATTCAGTGTTTCTTATATCGCTCTGGGGATTTCTGAAAATTGTTGAGCTAGTAGGTATTCTTCTACATAAGATTGAATTAATGATCAGGGGTTTAACGGCACACTTTTTTCTACACCAATCAGAATAATGAAGACAAGACGTCTACTTAAGAGAAGATTACTATCCTATTTTTATTTCCTCTAATAATACTTTTGGGACAATTTTATAAATGCCGTTTCTGTGACAAAAATCATTAGAGAACAGAACAGTTGTCACATAGGGGTGGGGTTTTAATATAACGGTAGACCTACGATATTCTTATTTGGAAATGAATAACTTGGAAAATTCTTACTACGAACATACGTTATATTTTATGATATTTTTCAGATATGTAGTTTGGCCATTTTGATATGTGCTAGTTTAGAAGTTAGTAACTGGGCTATTGCTCTATGGATTGTGGTTGTAGCAGTTTTCGGTATCTTAGCAAGTGCTGGAACATTACTTTTTCATTTAAATAGGGGTCACTTGAAAGAAAGACGCTGGGTGTTGTTTGTGGTATGTATATAATTAAGTTAATTAATTCACATGTCTCTAATAATAAGTACAAAAATGCAAGTAACATAGATAAATGTAAGAATCAAATGGGTTGTATAAGACCGGGGTTGTATGTCGTGGATAAGGTAAATCTTTTGTTTAGATATAAACACAATAAAACAGATTGCTTAAACCCTTGCTAAATCATGCAGATCCTTTAAATCGATGGTTTTAGAAGGTTGTAAGTAGGCTGCTTAATAATTTTGTTTTAGATTCTCTTTAGATACATGTAATTAGAAGATATGTCTCTGGTTGGTCAACATATTGTTGTGTACATGTAGGCCTACATGTATATTATATTGTCTTTTTATATGTTTTTATATTTTATCATTTCTTGATAATGACTAGAAAAGCCTAATCGAAACGTCGCTTAGTCATAAGTGGTAGAGGTATTTGTATTCCATAGAATTTTGCCCTGTATATCCCTAAATACTGGATCCGCACAGACCCTTTTATTCGCAATTTCATACGACTCTGTACACGTTTGTGGGTTCTGAAAGAAAGGACTGAACGACTAACCTATACGATATTGTTAATAATATATATAATTGCCACACAAACAGAATAGCTTATTCAAATTCTATACTTATATTCATATCTATAGGCAAGGTTACAAAATGGTTGATTGACTATGTATTCTTTGACCCGTGTTTCTATTATTTTGTCTTTTGTTCACTAGGAGTTTTGTATTTATCTGTTTGTGACATTCTGTGTGTTGTCGGTCGCTATATTAGCCACAGTACAAGATAGAACATCTGGAGGTGTTACATGTTTAATTGTAAGTATTTCAAATTACATATACTACGATGGATTCTTTCAGGTTTATGACAATAATATAGTGATTCATACTAAATAAACAGGAACTGGTATTAGATGGTATCCAAGTTGTAAGCCTATCCCGCACATCACATACTACTAGTATGTAACATTGTTCAGATGATCACTAGCATCACATTTATCATCACAATCTTAGTTGGCAATCAATCAAATAACGTAATACAATACATTCGTTAAATTGCTACCAAGCGGAATTCTTGGGGTGAAACTCAACATGTTTGTGGAACTGCAACCGTTTTCTAGAATTTTGTCATTATAAATAACCAATTTTATCTCAGATTTATTCTCAAAACATAAATGTATTTTGCTACGGCAGTTGTTTCTCTTCTCACCGCATAGTTGGATACCTATAACCTATTGCTGTTTAATAAATGAAGAAATTTAAAGGAGACGCGGGCCATTAATTGGTCTCACCGCCCAATTACTGTGTTAGGAAATAAAATGAAATCGGGTATAACGGCCTACATTTCTGCACACACTGGGCTAAGGAAGACTGTGTCCGTGTTGGGGGTTGGGGGCCGGGGAGATCTTACGTTTGCGTCATAAATCATTTGTTCTGTTATCTAATCAATATTTTTTAAAGACCTGTTCAGCCTCAATAAAATGATATATTTTATGATTTATGTTTTTCAGATCGTGGGATATATAGCAACACTACTGTTTGGTATTGATACCATTATAACCGGTTCAAATATAGGTCGAAGGACATTAGCATGAGACGTAAACCTATCATATACCCACTTAACGCTCCACCTCACTTATCTTATCCCATGGTTAAAAGGATATATGAAAGACCGAAGATTTTACTTGATCCTTGGGAAAAGAAGCTTCACTATAACGACTTTCGGCCATCTCGTTACAACTTTAACCTAAATAATCCACGCGATCCTAGATTGCCAGACAGAGTTGACATTCGTTATTACCAGAACGGACCACCTCGATATCTGAAACCAATTTACCGCGACAGAGACTACGAGTATCCCGAATCTAACTGGAATTTTCCGCACGACGACCTGCCGGAACGTTATCCCACGGCACCAGATCGATATAGGCGGCAACCTGCAAACTTTCATGGCGGATTTTTAAGTTTCCCAGATATGGACTACCGTCATTATCAACGAGGTGTGTTGAAAGACTTCCGTGACGAAGATCTCTTGCGAGATGATAGTAGAACTCACGTGACTGTGCATCATCCTCGTCAACCAAATAAAAGAGAATTTCCTAAAGTGTATCATTATAAACGTAGAAACTGGAAATTCCCGGATTTTGATAATGAATCTCGAATGATAGACTTTACGAGTGAAAATGAACTTGATTCTAATTTAGCATCATTAGGAACAAATGTAGATTCATTAAATGCTAACTATCATAAACGCAGGGACTACAAATTACCTAATTTTAAAAGTTATGATGACTGGAGGATACAGAAACGACGTGCTCAACAGTTATCAACAATACCAGCTAAGCCTAAACAAAGAAGAGAGCATTTCTGGTCAGTCGACTCCATTCCAACCGAGAACAGACATCGTCGCAGAGATATTCCAAATTTTAAAACGCACGCCGATTGGCATGTTCCGCGAGACAGGAATTCGATATCAACTATCCCGAATCCTTTTCCCGATCAGGACGATTTCCCTTCTTCCATAGCTCCATTGGAATCTCGAGTTGAAGACGGGTTCTCAACAAAACCTTTCCCAAAGAGGTCTACATACGATGCATCATCCCTGGTTCGCCCTTACATACCCAAGCCTCGTAAGGATCCCGATCTTCAAGACAATCAATCTGTCGGTACCAGAAACGGTCCACTGACGGATATTCCTGTACATAGATCTATCCGCGATGACCGAATTTCAAACGCGAACAGTGACAGACTTTCTGCTGGTGTAGCCAACCGTTCAACTGATTCCAGGCAACTGGATCCAGTTTTCAAAAACGGCCAGGATCCCAAAAAAGCCCCTAAATCAGTTGGGACTATGTAAAAAAACAGACCTGCGGATTAATCAGAGTGATAAAGAAGTTATTTCCTCTACACATGGGTTTTGAACATTGTCTGAAGAATCTAAATTTCGGATAAGAAAACTAGATCATTATGAATGAGTACGGAATAAACACTTAAAATAAGGACTGGTCGAATTGGAATAAAGTGAAATATACTATTACTCCATGTATTAATTTTGTGTAATTAACTAGTAACTATCTTACACACAAACGAAAAAGTAATGCAATCAATTCAGAGGAGCCTAATAATAGACAATGTCCAGCATAGGAAGAACCGGCATGATCAATTCACAGGCGTATTCAATTGCAATCAAGCATCGTGATCTTTCCAAATACATGTATAGTGCAGAACTCAAATGTAATTTAGTATTTGTAACAGTTTAATTTTGGAACACTGACCGCATATTTTGGAAGAAGGAAGCAGATATTGTGTTTAATAATGATGATGTGTTATATTGTGTCAATTATTCAGCTGAACTCTTAAAATATCATATAATAATATTAGACTGTTTACCTCATATTCCATGATTGTCTGTAGTCATAAATTTATTCAAAACTAAAATGAATTATTATTATAATACTGTGCCATTTAAATATCTGTGATAATTATTGAAATTTATTATATAAATAAAAAAGTTTATTTTTGTTTATAATAATTTAGAGTGTTGACTCAGGGTGGGCTTATTGTGCCAGTGCCACTAGATACATGCAGCATGAACTCAATGTGTAATAGAGTTAGAGAGAGAGGGAGAAATGGGGTTTAACTGTGGCCGGATTAACCATGGCCCCATGGGGCACTATCGGGGAATAGGCCCCAGGGCCCCTCAAAAATTTCAGTTGCATCCAGTCCCATCCTATAGAAAGTCCATCATTTCAAATTTCATAGCACTCGCATGGATTGGTCCACTGAAATAACGCCAGAATGCGCTAAATTTGTGACAGAACTTTAATTTTTTTCTAGGGGAGTTACTTCTAAATGGCTCCACACAAGTGCCTGAAATGCCAGGAAATCACATTCCCGACCTCCAATTTCTGAAAATTATTCATTTCATTATTTCATCCAAAACCAAGCCACACTTGAAATGCCAGTCTTAAGCTGGAAATACATATTTTTAAAGACATGTATTTTCAATTTGGGAGTATTAGCCCACATTTGCAAAAACTAACTCTAGGTACTTATTAAACAGTAAAGGATGTGTACATATGGACAAATGAACTGATTTACACTCTGAACAAATACAATGATACTGCATCGATAAAATGGACTGATATATAATTATATGAAAGTAAAAACACAGAATTGGACAAATAGACTGATTTACATGATTGGGCTGACATACAGCACTGGGAAAATAGACCGATATACAACATTGGGCAAATAAATCGATAAACAACATTGGATAAAAAAATTATTATGCAGCATTGGACAAATAGACCGATTACAGCATTGGTCAAATAGACCGATGGCGATTACAGCATTGGACAAATAGACTAATATACAAGTTACAAAACTAGGTAAATAGACTGATATACTACATAGAGCCAATAGACCGATACGTACATGTTCAAAGATAGGTTGCCAGGCAACGAAACATACGCCCACAGCAGCTTAATCGTCCGGGCAGTCAACAAGAGTTGTCGCATATTTTACTTTTTTCGGTAATGAAAGATTTATAATAGCCTACACTAAAATCTGATTAAAAGTAACAACTCATTATGTAATTATCAGAAAATCATTCGAATTTGTTTGGCTTTGATAAAGTTCTCCTCCGTGCTGTTCAAGTTACCAAAATTCATTGAAACTTAATAGGCTATACTTGTTCGTCTCATGACCTTCAACACTGTGTATAAGTTTAAGTCAATCGGTTATTGACTTTAGCCTCTAGAGCATCCACAAGATTTTTTGAAGTGATCAAGGGCCATAACTCTAACAGTAATTATCGGAAATCGCTGAAAATCAATAGGCTTCTTCATCTCACTCATGTCAACAATATATATCAATTTCAAAACAATCAGGTGATAAATGTAGTCTGTAGAGTGTTCACAAGAAATTGTGGACCGGACGGACCGGGCAACGCCAATATACGACCACATTTCAATGTGGGCGTATAACAAAAATGGGTGACCATATAAGAAGAATATTAATGGCAATAACAATGACATGATATTTGATTCATTAATAAATTTATTTACTTTTTACACAATAAAAATGGAAGAACAAATATGGTGGTGTACAAAAAATACTGATTTAAAAATACACTTAAAATCATAATTATTTTTATTTTATTTTTAATTCTTAGCATTGAATTAAACAATTTCACATCACAGTTCTACTATTTGATAAAATCATACAATTCAATATTTCACAAACAGTTGTCATGCAAGATACGCCCACATTTATTCAAGAGGTAGATAGATGAGAAGCTAAAAATACGATTTTTCGTACAACCAGGGGCCATAATCCAGGAAGTTATGGTCTGATATGCGCTAATATCAAAAGGAACCAAAATATTTGTGATATGAACATACATTATAAGTTTCATCAAAATCAGATAAAAATTGTGACCTCTTGAGCGACAGGACGATTTACCCAATACTGCCTAATACTACCCAAATACCACTCCAATATCACCACATACTACCTAATACTACAACATAATGCTTCAAAATGAGCATATTACTTGATTTTTTCCAAATATAGTGAAATATGTCTTGGGAAATGTACTTTTAATGTGATTACTGATGTCTGGCAAGTTCCATATGCCTCCCTATATCACCCAAATCAAACAAATAATAACCCAATACTACCAAATACTTTACAAATACAACCAAATACTACCCAATATTATCAAATACAAACCCAATATCGTCAATTAGCAGCATATCAGAATATAATTATTATTGCAACAAATATTCGATAATTTGCAGAAAATTAAAATGTTCAATTTTCTGCAAAATATCAAATATTTGTTTCAGTAATTATACTAATGTACTGTTATGTGACAATATTAGGTTGTTATTTGATCTTAAAATACAGATGTGACGTCATCCTTTGATGTTGGCGTACCATTATGTCAAATAATGTACGGGCAACTTGCCAATAGTACATTATTTCAATAGTATTGGGTTATTATTGTCTTGTTTGCAGTTGTATAGGGAGGGAAATAAAACAGCCAGACATTGGTATCACATTTGAAGTTCATTTTCCTCGATATAACTCTCTAATTCTATTATTGAAAAAAAAAGAAAATGATATGTCCATTTTGCATCATTATCTGGTAGTATTTGGTAGTTTGTGGTGATATTGAGGTAGTATTTGGGTGATATTGGGGTGGTATTGTGTAGTATTGGGTAAATTGTCCCAACCTTTTGAGGGTCCTCACTCCTCAACCTCAGTATTACATACTTTCACACTATTTGTGTACAGACAATTTGTCAGGCAGTTTCGATCTATAGTCAACAATCAATATGGTAAAATGGCGATATATTTGAATATAAACAGGGTCTACAATCTACAAGCTAAAAACGCAATTTTGGTACAATCAGGGGCCATTATCTAGGAAGTTTTGGTTTTTGTGCCAATAATGCAAGGAACCACAATCTTTGGGTTATAAACATGAATTTCAAGTTTCATCATATCCGGATAAAAATTGTGAACTCTTGGGCTTGTACAATCAGGGCCAAAATCCATAAAGTTATGGTCCAATACATACCAATCAATATCTAAAGGAACCCATAGCTAGATCTTCGGGATATAAACCCACCTTTAAAATTCAACCTATCAAATTGGATAAAAATTGTGACATTTAGTGTGTCCACAACCAAAATTTGAACAAACACACAGACAGACAGGGGCGACAGAATAATACATCCACATGAAGCGGGAGTATAAAAATATAAACTAGCATTTTATATCACATAAATATCAATAATAAATATTATTTATATATTAATCTGTCAATTCTTATCATTGTTTGATTTGGTTGCTAGGGATATCTGTCTTGTCATTGTTTGTTTACAGAGATACCTGTCTTGCTTTTTCAAATTTAAACATAACATTAAACATGTCTCCACCAAGTCTATTGGCTAACCATTTATTTTTTATTACAGCTACCTTGAGGACATCACAAGTAAAGCGAGCATGAAAGTTTGTGTGAACAGCTCTACCCATACCCTCTAATATGATCAGATCTGCATTTTCTTTCACCATCATATTCACAAGATCATTGTCAATTAACCTGCAAATAAATCAAATCTATAATAATTAATCTGAGAAAGTTAGTCCGAGAAGATGTCAACTCTCTTGGTACTGATATCTAAATATATATTTGAAAAGAATTGGAAAGAAAGATAGGTAGCCAGGCAACAAAACATACATCCACAGCAACAAAGTCTTCCCAGCAGTGTCAACAAGGTTGTCAACTTGTCACATATTTTTTCTTTTGTCAGTAATGAAAGCACTTGCTGATTAAGAATTACAATCTATTAAGTAATTATCAGAAATCATGTTTTGGCTTGTATTACTCCCCAATGACTTGTAAATAAAGCATAAATTTGGCTGTTCAAGTTATTGGAAATAGTTGAAAATCATGTTTCTTTGTTTCATGAACATGGACACTGTGTATGAATTTAGGGATAAAAACTTTAGCCTCTCGAGCATCCACAACATTTTTCAAAGTGATGAAGAGCCATAACTCTGGCAGTAATTATTGGAAATAGTTGGAATCACTGAGGGGGATGGGGATGACATTCATATAAAAATTCAAATTGGTAGGGTGTACATTTTGATAATTAGCACCTGACATCAGATAAACTCGCTATTCTGGCAATTTTTATAACTGTATTTTGTATATTACAATGGGATCATCCATATTTATCATGACAGTGTTCAGAACTATGGCTTCAATGAGTAAGGTACATGGTTCACCAAGGTAACAGGTTCAATCCGAGTGTTGGCAGAGAATTTTCCGGCATTGTTTCAAGGTGTCAATGGTACAGGGCAGGGGGCTTGGCAACAAAAAGTGTCTAGATATTTGGATGGGAAGAAAAATCAAGTTCCTATGTACATGTTAGCAAACAGTGAGGCTGATGTCCCCCGCCGAAATCCCCAAAAAATAAGTTGACACATATTAATTAATTAAACATTTATTTTTTTCAAAAGCATCGTGCAATGAAACTAGACACAAAGTTTGATCACTCTCTATCAGATAAAATCAAGATTATCTTGTCCCAAAGCTTTAGCTCAAAATTTTAATTATTGAACTCAGTCAAGACATTCACCTAATGATCATCTACATCAAGCTCAAAATTCTATCTCAATTAAAAGCAGAGTTATGTTCCAAAGTATTGACCAATAAAATTGCTTATCGCTCCTAAGCCCAAGCAGAAAATTTGCTCCATCTAACTTAGTCAAGGTAATGATATAATGCATCTATATTCTGAGTTACATTGGTATCACTTCATTACAACCAAAGTTATCGTGCCCCAAAGCATCAGCCAATCAGATTGCTTATCTCTGCTTACCCTAAGCAGACAATGTTCATCATAGAACTCCATCATTTCATTCACATAATGAATGCCTTCACTCAATTAGAAGGAGAGTTGTTGTGTTCCGACCAATCAAATTATTTATCCTTCTGCTTACCCTCAGCAGAAAATGTTGATTATGGAACTTGGTCAATGTATCGGTGTCCCAACGCATCAACCAATCAAATTGCTTATGTCTGCTTACCCTACGTAGAAAATGTTCATCTCCGAACTCCATCTAGGCATTGACCTAATAAACAACTACACAAAGTTTGAACATTCTAGCTCAATTAGAAGGAGAGTTATTGTGTCCAAAAAAGTGTGACAGACAGGCGGACAGACAGACAGACAGACGGAAGGACAGACAGGCAGACAGACAGACGGAAGGACAGACGGAAGGACAGACAGACGGAAGGACAGACAGACGGAAGGACAGACAGACGGAAGGACAGACAGACGGAAGGACAGACAGACAGACGGAAGGACAGACAGACGGAAGGACAGACAGACGGAAGGACAGACAGACGGAAGGACAGACAGACGGAAGGACAGACAGACGGAAGGACAGACGGAAGGACAGACGGAAGGACAGACGGAAGGACAGACGGAAGGACAGACGGAAGGACAGACGGAAGGACAGACGGAAGGACAGACGGAAGGACAGACGGAAGGACAGACGGAAGGACAGACAGACAGACAGACAGACAGACAGACAGACAGACAGACAGACAGACAGACAGACAGACAGACAGACAGACAGACAGACAGACAGACAGATTTTATTAGTCCCCTGCTTTCTTCGAAAGGCGGGGGACAATGAACAGTTAGAATTCGACATAAGAGAAAGGAAGAGCGCTGTTGTATAGGGGGGTAAATTCCCTTTGAGTCATTGAATCTTGCATGGCATTTACCAATCTTGCTGAGCCTTGCCTATCTTCATTAGCCCAGATAGAGCAGAACAGTAAGAGTTAAACCCCATTTTATTTCATGAGCCTTGTTAGTTTAGCAATGTAAGACGTTAAACTCCATTTTATTGTCTATGACATTAGCTTGTTATAGTGAGACTCTAGCGTGTCTTATATTAGATAACTAGGTGCAGACAAAATTAAAGATTTTCCACTGTTTTAAATAAACAAAAGGAATTGAGTGACTCAAAGGTCTGATCGAATAAAGGTGCTTTAGATTATAAAGTCAATCACAGATTTAAATTTAAGTCTCATGGTATTTCAATCCCACACTTGTATGTGTGTGGCAAGGAGTAAGTTCATCGAGAAATGACATAGTTTGACACATGAATATTTACCTGAGATCTAAACAAGGTGAACCCTGTCCATTCTCCATTACCTGTAAACTACCTTCATTTAAAGCTGAATTAATCTCATTACTTATAGCAGCTACTTTCTTTACTAATATTAATAATTCACTAAATATAACATCATTTAATGCTGGACGTGAATTTACACATAAAATAACCTACAAAATAATCAAAACATAATGTAATAATAACAAATATGCACATAAAATAATCTATAAAATAAATTCATTATATAAGCCCTAATACAGCAACAAATATACCCATAAAACAGACCATTAAAATGTAACCTGCAATAAAAACCTCGAAATTTCATTGAATTTGATGATATTTAGTTTAAATCGCCAATATCAGCTTTTTCAACCGAAATAAGCAAAATTTTAACAAAATCAGAGGGGTAAAGTTAATATTTCCCACTGAATTAGAATTAAATGATTTGACACAAAATGACCTAATTACCTCTCTGATCTTTAAATCATGAATTGTCTGTTATCAATAAAACGTGTGTCTTGCATTGTGGTAATAAACCACTATTATTTAACAGATATCAAATAGAAATATGAAATAGAAATAAAACTTACTTTTGTTCCGTTAGCTAGAAGTTCTTGTGCTAGTGGAAATATACCTAATATTATATCAGCCCCACTATTATCACAAAATATAACAGCACACTTGTGAACTGGTTTATTTTTTAATCTGATACACCATTCATCAAAATCATCAAATAACCAGGGACGAGCTGTAAAATATATAAATAAATATTATATTGAACTCTAGACCTATTATAAATGAATAAAGTCTATCATAAATGAAAAAAGGTCAACTATATATGAACACAAAATTTCAGATGACACTGATCTGGATCACCGATTTTTAATATATGAACAATTTTGCAAAACACACGACTTATTATGGAACTACAATATCTTATTTGTGTTGTAATAATTGTAACATCTACACCCATTTTTGATTATCCAACGAATTATAGTAACATAAAAACAATAATAACTTGTATATGTTTTAGAGTGATGTTTGGTATCGTCTAAACATTTAACTTCTTTTCCATAATCTGTTCTATTAATATCGGTAATACTGATAGGCAATATCAGACTTGCAAGGCCAATACAAAATTCCAGGTTTTAAGGACATACCTTGCAGACGTGATCTTGCCTCTTTAAAACCAAAACCAGGTGATTCCATGAGTTTACAGACTTCTTTAGCACCCCAATCAAACATATTACCAGCTAATATACCTTGAGCTAATTCTAACTGTCTATCAGGCCATTCTAACTTTTCTAAATCTTTCAAATGGCTTGACAATAATTTTACTGCCTGTTCATTTTCAAACTGTTTTTGCTAAAAGAAATGAAATCAAACTGAACACCTTGTTATAGAAGCTGTCCATTCAACATATTTTACACTGAATCAAATAGTTACCAGAAACCTCAAATAAGATCCCAAATATTACCTTCTGTGATGTTCCTTACATTCAAAATATCAAAGTTCTTTCGGTAACCTCAAATAATACATTGTAAATTACGACTTCGATGCGCTAACCTGCAGGGTCACAAATTCCTAAGACATGTTCCCGACAGTCCCGAATTGTCTGTGATCATATACATATGTGAAGATCCCGACCATTATTTGGCTCCACACCCTACAGTCTTGATGTTAACACTAACAATGTCAAAAGAGAAGCTTCTTCTCAACAAGATCGGCTCTGGACCTGTTTGATTCCATGTATCTCTCGTAGCTGAGAGAATAAAGATTTTTTTAGCCCAGTAAGCGAGCTAGCGACCCCGGTAACAAATTCGAGACCGTGCAAATTTGTCAAACCTCTGTACAACCCTGGTAAGCAAGCTACCAACCCCGATAACAAATTCATCGGGGTTTCAGAATAGTATGAATAAAAATGCCCGCCACGTGAGTCTAATCAGTCTGAAGAGTTCTATACGAACAAAACTAGTCACTGACATTCGGGATAACCAGGTCTTCATAGCCACCTTATCTCTTCTATTATGTATATACACCCTTTTTGCATTAATAATATATGTATTAGGATTCTTCATCTCATGACCTTAACACATTGTTTAAATATAAAGTCAATTTGATATTAACTTTAGCCTCTAGTAATTATTGGAAATCGTTGAAACTCAATAGGATTCTTCATTTCATGACCTTAAACATTGTGTAAAAATCTAAAGCCAATCAGATATTAACTTTAGCCTCTAGACAGCTCACAAGATTTATTTTTATCCATTTGATAAATATCTTAGATTATGATAAGGAATATCTACCTGAGAATACGGATCTGTAAAATGTAATTCTGATAAATATTGACTACTAGTATCTAATAAACTTCTTACTGTTAGAGAACCGTAACAACTAGAAATATAAATATAAATATACAATTAGGTTATTTTACTATGACAATTTTAGCTACCTATTGGGATGTCATTCATGGTGCAGGGTATGCTAACTCTTTCCAGAATACTTCTGATACCCCTTGTCCATGGATTTAGCAGGTTTATGTAGTTGACCATTTTGTTTTCTTGATATGTATTACAATATACATTTGTATTTCTAAAAGGGGTTTGTTATTAAATTTGCCATTTTGGATTGTCTGTGTTGCTTTCTATTATTGTTGAGAAGAAGTCAGGCTTATAATTCTAGTTTTATTAACTTTACATACGAGCGTAGCTGCATACCTACTCATAAAAGCATACTATTATTAATGTACATTAAACCTGACTTACCAAGGATTTTCTTTAAGAACTTTTAATCTATCTAAATATCGGATAACAAATTTTTCAGCTCGTTCCTCTGCATCTGATGACTGGGGCTGACTTTTAATAGCTTGCTGTTTGGTCTATAGATAAAAATATAAACATATAAATGTATGTTAGTTTAATTAGGAACGGGTTCTAGAATAAAACCATTACAAAAACAGATGCAACATGATGTACAGTGTCATATGAATATATGGTGGCTGTGTAAGTCGAGAAAAAAAATTCAAATCCTGGCATGAATCAAGAAGAATCTCGACTGCTAGGTTTAACAAGACAAGATGTGTTGCCTGGTAAATACACATTGGTTGATATATTTATTTTTTGAGATCAACCCATGCGTATGTAGTTATGCAAGGAAAAGCACCATTGACAATTGCAATGCGATGAAGAAGAGATGCAGGTAAATTGTCCTTGACCACAGCAGAAATAGTATTTGCAAGTCTCAATGACACTAAATCATTTCTTAAATACACAGTTTAATTCTACTGTAGTAAATAACACACAGACATCTATCAGCACTCCATTCAAAAATATGTAGCCAAATGAAAACCTATCAGATAAAGGTTATGCAAATGAATCATCTGAGATTCAAAAGATACCTAAAAATGGTGCAGAATTGAAAAAAATTGGGACAATTTGAACCTCTTAATACGGCCTTCCTGCTTGTGAATTCTCTATTACAGGTTGTCTTTATATATATCATCATTTTTCAAGAATTAATAATTCATGTATGTAACCTTTGGTAACTGATTGTAAACATATTATTACCTTATCAACACCATTAGTAAAACATTGTAACCAATATTTCCTAGCCTCCTCATCCTGAGTTAACTCTATGGTATCTGGTAGGTAGTTCTGGGCATCCAGTAATAAAGGACAAGGTAGTAATGGTTTATCCAGACGATCAAGTTCCAACATATCAAACTGTAAAGACAAAACATCAAATTCTTTCAACAAGCAGACTCAAATACAGCCAAAAACAATTAAAATTGTTTCAGAACTATAGTACCGTGAAGGCATGTGCATTAAAATATAGTTAATTATACAGTATGACAGATTTTCCAAGACATTTTTCTGCTATATTTTATTTCGATTAACTTTTGTTTCAAGAGATTATGCCCAAGTGAGCTTGTTTACTCATTGTATGACTCTATGTCTAAATAAACATTACCAAATTTCAGCATTACTGCAATAGGGAATTATTGTGCATGGCAAACAACTACAAACAAAATGTTCGTGGTTAAAAATTCATTTGGTGTGCACTAAATTAAAAGGTTTACCTAACTGGTCGTCTCTGATGAGAAATTGGACTGTCTGCAACATATAGTGTTTGTCAGCAACATATAGTGTTTGTCTGCAACATATAGTCTTTGTCTGCAACATATAGTCTTTGTCTGCAACATATAGTCTTTGGTGTGCACAAACTTTTAGCTACTAATATTAAGACAGACTTACTGTGGAACTTCTTGTTTTACCAAAAAATCCTGAACATTTTGGACTTGCTAATCCAGAACTACCAGCAAAATGCTCTCCCCATACAAAAGACTGGTCATCTGAAATGACAAAATATCACAATGGCTGCATTGAACAATTTTTTTAACAGTTTTTATCACAGACTAATTTTCGCCTCAGAGCTAGAAGGTAAGACAAGTGTCATACATGTATGTGAGGAAGGGTATGTCCACTCTTTCAGAATACTTGATACATTATCATTGAGAGGTATGTCCTTTCCAACATTTATTCTCACATTTGACATCATCTGTACTCTATTTCTTTGTATGTTTTGCTGTACAGTTGTTTATATAGTTAGACGTGACACTGTCCTCCTGCACTTAATAACTTCAGTTCACATGAATAAATATGATTCTGTATTGAAGATTACCAGTTGTAGATTGTCTGCCAATTACACTTGAAATCTAAGGCATTTGGTATGTGGCTGTATTATGTTATGCCTCACATGTTTTAAGATCTAGATAAAAGCAACTTATATTTGATACACAAAATAAATTATAAATAGCAGTACCTTTTGAATCATTGGCACCTTTAAGAAAAGCTCCTATAGCACCTAAATATCCTTCATGTCGTAAAAATAATGCTTGTATTTCACCCTGAAATAAATGCAGGAAAATACATTACAACATCCATCCATTGTTGTGTTTTTTAAATTAGATTGATATGAGAGATGTTTTAACATAACTATATGGGTTATTATCATGTTTCATTAGATAATCATGGGACACATAAACAATTTGTATAATTTAAAAACAAACCTTGGACCAAAAGTTTATGGCATACGTTATGGTATGCATTGTCATGGGATGTCCTCTTATAAAATAACCACCAAAGTATATCTTCTTAAGGTTGTGTATCTTAGCTTGTAAGTAAGCTATCTGTCCAATATCATTACTAATAGATAATAATAAACTTTTAGCTACATCTTCATCTTTAAAATTAGATTCTGTAAAAATAATAATTTATTTGTCAGCTATACAATCATAATCAAGCCTTTAAAGGTGATGATCTTCCTATATTCTAACAAAAGACAGATACTGTAATGATTACTGCAACAAGAAACCAACTTTTAAAAACTAAATGAAAGATTGTGCTAATGCCGTCACTGGTCTAACTATTATACAATTAAAAGTTAATTTGGACACATAAAATCAACGAATTTGATCAATTTATTAAAAACATCACCATTTTTGAGCTTCGGGATGCCATTGATGATGTCACTAATGTATTCTTTAGTTAAAGGGCACCTATGTTTTATCTAAAACTTGATCCCGGTAACTGTAATCATTATCTATCCTTTATTAGAATATAGAAACTGATGGACCATCTACTTTAAATAAAGAACTGGGAATTATGCGGACTACTTATTTTCTATGCAGGAGATAAAATTGCATACTATCAAAGTAATATTTTATCAATTCTGTGGTGTCCTAAGTAATAAAATACTTACTATTTTTGTCTTTTGTAGATCTGGCAGCCTTCGCGAAACTACTGGCTATAATATCACCTGGTAAACCAATAGTAGCATAAGCACCACCATATATATCTTTAACTAACATATCTACTGATCTATGATCACCTTGCTCTGCTAACTCTACTAATTCATCAAAACTCTATAAAATAACATGAAGACAAATAATAAAGTCTGTGTAATAGCCAGGCGTTTGATATGGAAGGCGCTCAATCCACTGGCACCCTCTGACAATGACATACCACCCTGCTTTCATTCCCCAATCCACATCCTGGCACCATTGGCATTTGACTCTAGTAGTCTATAACCCTTTAACATTCCGATCTGGCATGCTCTAGCATCAACCTCTGCCACACTTTAGAATCCCCCTAAAACCACCCTCTGGTATTTTCCTCTGCCACCTTTTGGTAATTCTCTCTTGCGTTTTTGATTAATAGGACACTTCTATCTTAATATTGTTTCAAGATCAAATTTAAGGAACCAAATTTCATGTCTTGTTAATTAGATTTTTTTGTTTGTTCCTCTCAGAAGAAGTCTTTGAAGGTTTCAAGTAATGTATTATACGAAATTTGGTTCAAATATTAAAGTATTTCTATGAAAATTATTCAAAATAAAATAGTTTTTCTTAATAAAAAGAATACAAACCTTTGCCTTTGTTAAAAGAGAGCCTAAACCCCAAAATGTACCTCCACCGGTCGATGTACCACCTATTCTTTCATATTTATTTTCTGATTCTACCTAAAACAAAACTTTGATATTAAATTGATATTTCTGTAATATTGGTTTAGTTGAAGGATACATTCTACTCTTAAACCATAAACAACAAGCTAACAGTGAGGCTGATGTCCGCCGCCGAAATCCCAAAATAAATAGATGACACATATTAATTAATCACACTTTTATTTTTTTCAAAAGTTTTTAGCAATCAAACTATACACAAAGTTTCATCACTCTCTATCAGATAGAATCAAGATTACCTTGTCCGAAAGCATCGACCAATGAAATTGATTAGCTCTGCTTAGCTTTAGCTGGAAATGCTTATTATTGAACTTAGTCAAGACATTCACCTAATGAACATCTACATCAAGTTTAAACATTCTACCTCAATTAGAAGAGCAGAGTTGTTATGTTCCAAAGTCTTGACCAATGAAATTGCTTAACACTCCTTAGTCTAAGCAGAAAGTTTGCAGTGTTGCACCATTGAACTTAGTCAAGGTAATGAAATAATGAATACCCTTGAAAATCGCTGTTTTGACTGATTTTTATTTTAAAAAAATAAAACATAAAAAAATCCAAATTATTTACTGTGCATTCATATTTCATAGTATTGAGAAAGAAATGATTAAAATGATACTCTATAGAGATGTAAGATAGTAGTATTAGCATTCACATTAGAGTGTAAATCTTACCTTAATTAAACTAACACCTGATCCTATATTTACTAATAAATAAGGAAATATATTATGATTTACACCTTGAAACTTATATTCTGGGTTACCATGACGTTGATATATAAAGGCTTCATCAGGTATATTCTTCAGTAAAAAATTACAGCCAGTTATTAAACACTCCATTTCATCTTCTTTATCTACTCTACAATATACAACATAATCATAACCTACGACATAAGAGACATATTAAATATACTGTTATTTAATAAATAGTTCAACCAGCAGCTGCCAGACAGGATACACCCACATACAAGAGTTGGATAGAGAACAAGCCCAAAAAAATGCGATTGTTCCTACAATCAAGGGCCATAATTCATGAAGTTACATATCGATATGCCCAAATATTGAAAGGAACCAAGATCTTATAAACAATACAAGCATTTCAAGTTTAATCAAAATCGGTTCAAAATTGTGACCTCTACAGTGTTGACAAGCTTAAAACATGATTTTTCGTACAATCAGGGGCCATAATCCATGAAGTTATGGTATGATATATGCCAATATCGAAAGGAACCGAGGTCTTATGGTGATAAACCTATATTTCAAGTTTCATTGAAATTGGATAAAAATCTTGATCTGTAGTGTGTTCACAAACAATTGTGGACGGACGGACAGGGGCGACGACAATATGTCCACATGAAAATGTGGGCGTATAAAAATTAACTACTTTATCCAATGTTTACCATTAATCTTTACTTACTTCCCACCTAATTAACTTGATATCAAATTATATGTCAATATACCCGATATTAAATCTGTACATACTGTACACTTAATTTACCTGATATTAAATCTGTACTTACTGTACACTTAATTTACCTGATATTAAATCTGATCTTAGTGTACACCTAAATTACCTGATATTAAATATTTTCTTATTGTACACCCAATTTACCTGATATTAAATATGTACTTATTGTACACCTAATTAACCTGATATTAAATCTGTACTTAGTGTACACCTAAATTACCTGATATTAAATATTTTCTTATTGTGCACCTAATTTACCTGATATTAAATCTGATCTTAGTGTACACCTAAATTACCTGATATTAAATATTTTCTTATTGTACACCCAATTTACCTGATATTAAATCTGTACACCTAAATTACCTGATATTAAATATGTTCTTATTGTACACCCAATTTACCTGATATTAAATCTGTACTTATTGCACACCTAATTTACCTGATATTAAATCTGTACTTAGTGTACGCCTAAATTACCTGATATTAAATATTTTCTTATTGTGCACATAATTTACCTGATATTAAATCTGATCTTAGTGTACGACTAAATTACCTGATATTAAATATTTTCTTATTGTACACCAAATTTACCTGATATTAAATCTGTACTTATTGTACACCTAATTTACCTGAAATCAAATCTGTACTTACTGTACACCTATTAATTTACCTGATATCAAATCTGTACACCTATTAATTTACCTGATATTAAATCTATACTTACTGTACACCTAATTTACTGGATATTAAATCTGTATATTTATGAGCTCCACCACCTGTAGCTTTAATATATTTATCTTTCATAAACTCTGTTGATTCTATCAGATTTATTTTGATAAAGTCGAGACACGTTTCAATATATTTGGTTTCAAATTTGATAAAATGTAGACGTAATATGCTCTCCTCTGTTTCAGATATATTATACACATGTTCTGAACTATCCTGAAAAAAATAGATAAAAATCTTTAATGAACTGAGCTTTTATAGTAAATTTGACTTGAATAATAACTCTGTAAAAACATTTTGAATCCAAAAAATAAGACTTTTGCCATCAATTCTTTGCAAAAAGAGAATTTTTTGACAAATTTTGGGAGACAAATAAAATTTACTCACCTGTTCTGGTTCATCAAACACCATAGAAGTTCTTCTTTGTATTGTAGAACAATATGCTAGTTTAGCTAAAGATCCTCCTAAAATATTGAACAGAAGTACAATTACAAATCCATGTTGCCTACTAAATGGTGTTTTACTTGAATTGAATCGTTGGGGATTAGGTAGCTAGGTGGTGTAACACATGTAGATCAGATGACATGTTATATCTATCTCTATTGACCAGAAACTTCCCATTCTCTCTATTGCAGCTCTTTGTCCAGGTATGTGGATTCTGTATGCAAAATTTAGGCCTTTATGCTTGGAAATTAATAGAAGTTGACTCAACATCAACAAACTTACACTTACCAATATCTATAGCAAACTGTTTGGCATTCTTTAAATTCCTAAACAGTGTCTCTGTTGGTAATTCTATGCTTCGTGCATAACTTTTAGCTGTCATGATTTATATATTAATGGCTGCACTAGTGATACTCTTATACATTAACTCTGAAATACATTCAAAGTTAGACGAAAGAGGAATTAGCTCATTGGAGGTCTCAATTCACAAGTTGGTACAAATGATTTGACATGCTTGATTTGACTACATGCACATGGGGGGTGTGGGGGAATGTTTAAATGAAATTGACTGTACAATCAGACATAAATGTTTTTTAAAGTGAGCGATCGTTCTCAAACACCTGTGGCACACCTGAATGTTGACCGAGGGGAGCTTTTTTTCTCTTAACTTGAAATTAAAAATCGCTCTCCTTTACAAAGTCATGGAGGTTTATTTTTATATATGGAACGACAAATAACCCCCTTACATGCAGTTATTAACCTTCAGAACCCTTTCCCATACACACAACTAATCACTCTCCTTAATAACTCTTCTTAATTTCTAAATCACTCTTCATATCGAAACAGGGAGGGCATTTTTTAGGGTAGCGATTTTTCAATTTGTTTGCCTTTTTCGGCTCTCTAAAATCTAAACTACAACGAATGAATTCAACACAATGAAAATAAGTTGAAAAGTATAGCTTGCACCAAAACTTGCTACAAGTCTATCGGATCGATCAGATACGTTTCTTTTTAGTTTCAGCTAATATAAAACCCTTTCATTTAAAGTAGCCAAGTCTCCAACTCATTATCATCCAAAATCTTCAATATTGAAAACATCAATTATTTGTCAGCTTAAATTAACATTTATGCTGTGATCTTACCGGGAAAAGATGGGCTTCTGATATTCAATATTTAAGACAAAATAAACATTTTACCATTGGTACACGAATGTGTTTTAGTGTCACTTTAAACAAGGGAAAACGTGATTTTTTTGTGCAGTCAGGGGCCATAATCCATGAAGTTATAGTCTGATACATGACAATATCAAAAGGAAATGAAATGAAATGGGGTTTAATGTCCTACTATTATGCACCTAACCTGGGCTAATGAAAGATGGGAATACGCCATACAGTGTGCTATGAGGGAAATTTTGCCCAGACAGCAGCGCTACTGCTACTGCCTACTCAATATTATATCGAATTCGAACTGCCAAGGGATCTTTTACGTGCACTCCAATGTGTACACGGGACCTCGGTTTTTCGTCCGAACGACTATACAGCTGTCCTTTTCAGGCCCTCCTTCTGCATCACTGACAAGGGGAAATCACGCCGGAAAATCGAGATGAACTTTCTCGGCCAATGCAGGGATCAAACACCCGACCTCCAGGCTAGCAAACCAGCGCCTTACTCACTATACGCCACACTTCTTTACCTAGCTAATGATCTCGAACAAAAGCAACATGTATTCCAGGATTTAAATGGTTAATTTGAAGAAATGTTAAAATTATATGGGTGTGTTTTCGCTCATTAACTTTTTCATATTCTTTCGACCGTCCAATTTACAATGTTTGTAAACATTGAAGGACATCCAAATTTGATTTTTATAGTTAAAGATTTGGCAAAGGGGGGTAATCCAATAATTAAGAGCCGGTTTCAGACTAGCAATTAATTGTCCATTGACTTCTGTATTTATTTTTTGAAGGATAAAATGTAAGACAGGCCCCCTTACCCAATTTTCAACCTTATGAAAATATAGAAACGGAATTATTATTATTATTGTCGAAGAGTCATCATGACAATGTACAGTTTTTTACCCTGTGACGTACAACCATGTGTACAACCCAGATAACTGTGACCATGTGACCTTACAGATTACCTTGACCTTGTAAACAAATACACGTGAACCATCAGGGCAAATCCAAATTTGTTAAAAAGTATAACATAACATCGGCTGTAAAAAATGTTAAGAAATGTGATGCAGATAGGCAGGGTAGGTTTTTATGACTTCAATCGCTGACATTTGAGAAAGGTGTTTCTTTACGGATGCATACAATGATGAGACGGGTGCGGGTCGTTTCATCCCACGACCGGTTCAGCCCGGGCTGTTTCATCCCACCCCTGATTTTCTATCGGGCTGTTTCACCCCGGGCTGTTTCACCCCAGACTGTTTCATCCCCCTTGTTATTATAGTAGTAGTTAATTAACGTAGTTGTAGTTATTGTCGAATAAACGTCTTTTGGGTCCGGGTAGCCTGAGAATTAATGTTCCCCGGTCACCTTTTTAATCGTGAGAGAGAGAAATGTTGTGGTTTAACAAACATACACTCAACACAACTAGGTCATTTCGGGACTAACATATTGTTTAATTTTATTTCAATAATTCGCTTGCGCGTAGGGGTCTTTAGCAGTGGGAGGAAACCGGAGTGTCTGGAGGAAATCCACGAGGTTGAGAAGGCGCACCTATCTCCATGCCACATACGCTCACCACACCGCAGGGCTCGAAACCACAACCGCAAGCCAGAGGTGGCCGGCCAGCTAGAGGTCGACTCTAGACCACTAAGCCATCCCTAGTTTAAATACTTTTAACATTAAACTGTTAGTCTGAAGTGGGCGGAAGACATCAGTAGTGGAACCATTTCTAGGCCCCCCCCCCCACCTTTTTTAATATATTATTAATATTTTGCTCTGGCATAAAGCTGGGTGACATTGGTTTGCCGCCCACGACGAGATTGGCGGAAGGCCCAACCAATATCCCTTGGTTTTATGGGCCAAATGACTCACATGATTAACCCCACAAGTGACAATTTGATTGATCATATTCAATTAATGACAATGATATTGATGTGGATCGAGCTCCGAGTAGTCCAGAGATGGGGAGAAAGAATGAATGAAACGGGGTTTAATGTCCTACCCTTCTGCACCTAACCTTGGCTAATTGAAGATGGACATATGCCATACAGTGTGCTATATGAGTGAAATTTCGCCCGAGCAGCAACTGAATTCTAACTGCCAAGGATTCTTTTACGTGCACACCAATGTGTACACGGGACCTCGTTTTTTGTCCCATCCAAACGACTAGGCAGCTGTCCTTGCCAGGTGCTCCGTCTGCATCACTAACAAGGAGAAACTATGCCGGAAAATCGAGATGAACTTTCTCGGTCAATGCAGGAATCGAACACCCGACCTCCAGGTTAGTGGGTCAGCACCTCATCCACTTAGCCACATGACCCCCCCCCCCCCCAGAGAAAGAGAGAGAGAGTGGGAGGACACAAACTAGGTCATTTCGGGACTAACATATGGTTTAATTTTATTTCAATAATTTGTTGTGCATAGGGGTATTAAGCAGTGGGAGGAAACCGGAGGACCCGGAGAAAACCCACAAGCTTAATGTACATCCAGGGATTCGAAACCACACCAGTTGACTCAATGACAGGCTTTATGATACAGCGCTCACATGCTAACTATTCAGCCATGCAACCCCCCAAATTGTATTTGAACACCAAAAACTAAGTCAAATTTGTTTCCATGAAAACACAAAAAATATAAATCCCAGAAATGTCTAAATAGTAAACAGAACAACTACTGTATTAGGTTGATGTGTGTACACAGTTTTAGAAAGATATCTTCGAGATATGCTCCGGAAACGAAACGGACAGACGGACGGACCCCATTTCAATATCCCCTCTTAACTTCGTTCGGGTTGGGATAATACCGGTAATGTTTATGACAAAATATCATAATACGCCAATATTGCAAATTAAGCCACAAAATTGTATTTTCTGTTATTTTCAGGTGCCCCCCCCCCCCAAAAAAAAACATTTGGTCTAGCTACAAACCTGCATGGGTTTACTCCGGGTACTCCGGTTTTGCCCCACAGGAGGGAGCCATGTGGGTACATTACGCATAATGAATTAAGACAACTTGTCTTCAATATCACCATCAGTGGACCTTAAACACTTAGCAGAAGAAGAAAATAACAGTTGCATGAGAGAGCGAGTAAAGATCTTCAATTATCTTTTACCTAAAGTCACAAAAGTTTAAGTTACAGTTCAATAAATAAAAAAAAGAAAAGAAGAAAGATACCACCCCACCACAAACTAATATCTTCCCTTGTTGTAGTTATTTATTTTATTTGATCTGATGTGTATGTTTGCAATCTCGAAGTAGAAAAATTTTGGAGAAAGAAATTTCTCTGGTGACACTGGGTAGCCATTTTCCCGAAAGGGACGAATCACACGACTGTCACGTGACATGTATTTATTTTAAGTGTCTGGATGACCGAATCACTTAAAAATATACACACGCGTAGAAAAATAGATCTTTACGAGAACTTAAATCTTTTCATTAGGATCCACTTTTGTTATGTCAGCGAGTTGACTTTGACTCAAGAATCATTTCACAACAAACGAAACGGCGATCCGGCATCTTGTTTTCGAGAAAAAGACCCAAAAAAGATTGACCAATCAGAGGTCAGAATTGGCGGGGCTTACCTGTAAAAAAATTTGAAGATAATGGACGGTCTTTGGCCCCAGAGGCCTGGTATGTTTGTTGTTTATGTTGTCTGTATATTGTGTCTTGTCATTAAATTTGCCTTGTATATTTATTTGTGTGTAAAGGGAGTGATCAAGTGAATACTCCAGAGAAGTCCTCTTATTTACATGGTATAGATCTCATTTCATTTGGAAACATTCAATTTATTGTAGAATGTCAGTAGTAGGTGTAAACAGTTTATGGGCTTAAGTCAGCAAATGTCAACTCCCAGTGATATACAGCTAACAGAGGGAGAGCAATACATATTAAGGGTACTAAAAGAAAAATTTCCGGAAGCATCGGAAATACAGGTTTCTGATGTCTCAGGTATTTTAGAAATCTTTTCTTTTTAGTGTTACATGCTAAATCAAACTTATGTCCATAATTTATTGCAATTATTTTATAAATAAAAGTGCTCTTTTGATTTTGTAGGGTATTGTATGTCTATATTTTGTAATCTTTTTTTATGTCTGTTGGAGATTTAACCAACTAATATATGGTTTTATGTCCTTTGTGCAGGGTTAAAAATATCCCAAAGGGGCTGGTGGCAGATCCTTTCATGTTCGTTTTAGAATATTTGTCATGGGGTATTGTTGGTCGAGTGGCCGTTAAGCCCAATTTCTCCCTCTCACTCACAATAAAAACGAGGTGGTATTTGGTAGTATTGGGGAAATCTTCCTTCCCTTTTAGTAATCCTCAAAAGTATGAATCCAATTTGCATTACATAGCATAAGCATGTCATTTAACATTTAATTTTCTATTAATTGAGGTGGTTGTGGAGCTATGTATCAAGTTGCAGTAGAATCAGAAATATTTAGAGGAAAAAGAACAATACAACAACATCGACTGGTAACTCAGGTAATGATAAATTAATTGTAGGTCATGTTGCATTTTATTCAGGTCAGGGATTTCACAAGGAGTTTATTTTAACAGCAATTCAGTTTTGAATGAATTATATTAGGTTAATATTTCAAAGTGATGTGTAATAATTAACCAACATGATATCTAAATTTTATGTACTGTGACTTTCTAGAGCTGTGTTCATCTTCCTTGCGAAAAAGTTGGAAGTTGAAGCCGATTTCATTTATTTAATGTCACTGGTGTATCCTTGATTTCAGTAACTGTTGACTTTTTCATAGTTTCTAAATTATTTAAATTGAAATTAAAAGAGAAGTGTGCAGGAAAGATTGTTTTTTCGATTTTTATACGCCCATATTTTCATGTGAACATATAATGCCCTGACCCCTGTCCGTCCACATTTTCTTTGTTGACACTCGGCAGGTCACAATTTTTACCCAATTGTGACAAAACTTAAAATATAGGTTGATATCCAAAAGATCTCGGTTCCTGTTGATATTGGTATGTATCAGACAATAACTTCATGGATTATGACCCCTGAATGTACAAAAATTTCCACTTTTAGCATGTTAACACTCTAGAGGTCACAATTTTTATGCGATTTTGATGAAACTTTAAATGTACTGTATGTTTATAACCAAAAGATCTTAGTTCTTTTACAAACATTGGCACATATCGGACCATAGCTTCCTGGATTATGTCCCCTGATTGTACTAAAAATCAAATTGTCAGCTTGATAAACATTAAAATATATGCTTACAGTACATGTATATCCCACATAACTCTGTTGCTTTCAATATTGATGCATGTCAGACCGTAACATTCTGGATTGTTGCCCATGATTGTACAAAAAATTGCTTTTTTAACTTGTTCTCTCCATCTCTTGCAAAATGTAGGCATATCTTGCATGCCAACTGCTTGTTAGTAATTTAAACATGCATTATTCAAGAGCTAAATCTGCCTAGTGCAGGTCTTTATTTGGGCATGAAATGTTTTCTAAAGTATTAATTAGACATTAATTAACTGATCCAGGCCTTAATCAACTTTGGATGGCATCAGATTGCTCCGATATTAAACAGATTAAAACGTTTCAGCGGTAAATCAAATATGGCGCGGATAGACGCTTCGAGTTGTAGCTTTGATCAACCAGGACCGTGGTTGAAATTATTGCACAGGTCGGTCAAATCTTTAAATGCCTATTTCTTCGCTTGCAATAGAGTAATTTGAATGAAATTTTCAAATTATTCATTTTACATCATCTTCTTTCGAACTAGTATAGCAAGAATGGCTAGTTCTTATCTATATCTTGAATAATGTAACTTTAAGTAACAAATAATGTATGTTTTATTTCCACAGGCACTATCATCAGAGATAAAAGAAATGCATGGGATACAAATAAAGACAAAAGCACCCGATCAAAAATAATGACATCAGTATTAGTGATTCTAGGTGAAATCTCGTGAACAGTATACAGAGTAATTTATTAATGCATCCCAATGTTTTATGGAGATGAATACTTTGTGAACTAGTATTATAGACTGTGTTTTTAGCCGTCTGGAGTGTTAAAGTCCCTGATCGTCAAGTATATTTTTCAGAAAAAATCTAATTTTTCTTTGACCTAATCTATGCTAAAATATACTCGCATTCATTATATGACATTTGATTTAGAAAAAAAATCAAAATATAAACAATAGATAATCTCCTGGCTTAACAATAGGATTAAAAAGAGGCCAGCCCATCTGACAGAAATGAATGATTTTTTGAACTAATATTCCTTTTGGAGATCCAACTTTCACATATTATAGTTTGCAAGGGTTAAATATTCCTCAAATGATAATCAGAGACTTTAATATAATAACAACAAAACACATACTTATGGAAAACAGCTACTAATGCCATTTAAAGAACATTAGTATAATAGATTGCACAAAGCGGTATGATGTACTGTATAGCCCTCGTCAGCCAAATAAAACTCTCAAATAAAAACCCTGTCAGACATTTACATTGTTAGTGGCAATGAAAATGTAGGTCTCAAATATGATTATGTTGTGTTAAAAACAAATTTATAAGATTTTTGTAATAAAATTAATGGTGATATTAATATACTAAGACTCTTTGCCTTGATTTTGTGCTGTAATGGTTGATTGCCATATTTATGGCCACTACAGGATATATTCAGCACCAATGTTTATGCTACAATACAGAACTAAACTAGCTATGCATTTAATATTTTAATTTTGGCTTACACCTTTTGTGGGGATACCCCACCAACACACTTCCTTTACCTATCATTAAACACTAATTTAGCAGCAGTGCGATTTACCCAATACTTATGAGATAATACTAAACTGTCAAACACCCCACATACATACTACCTGCTTATTGTGAAAACTAACAAAAAACTTCAATTATATAAAACAAACAGTGAATTAAATCGTAGTATTAGTGCAAGTTTTATGATCTACTATTTATAGTATCAGTACCCCGTAGGTCAAGCATCTGAAAGTCTAACCAAATTACCAAATATGACCAAATACATCTGAATTCTATCCCAATACAAAAAAATTCAACCACACACTACCTTATTATTATCCAAAACTGTTAGAATTCTGCAATTACTTTGCTGACTACACTTTATATTTTTTTAAAGTTTTCTGAGATTCTATCCAGATAATCTCCCATATGATTAAAGTAAATTGTTTGACATTCTAACCGGTAGATTATCACCATTCAAGAGATGACTACCGTCAATGTTTCTGTTACGTCTTTCTTGTACTTTTTTATTTTCACTTGCAAGCTGTCAATCAAACTATGTGATGTAAAGAATTAGCCATGTGGCGTGAATTGACGCACAGCATACTGTTCAAAATGAGAGAATTTACTGGACGGCTTTGTGTACTAAACATTAAAAAAACATAAATTTGTGTCTATAATATCCTAATAAATAACCATTTGATCAGATTTTTCGCCAAAGGACGACGCATGAACACAATACAGCAGTAAACTTATATTTAAAATTAATTGAAACTTTGTTGAAGGAGCTAAATCGGTAACATTTGGGACCTAGAAATTCACAAAAATGGTTTGCAACTCATATAATACTGTAATGAATGTATATAAACTGATTTACATTCAATGGTTTAAGTTTTTACTCCAATTTCAAATCAGTTATGTTTGGCGAAATAAGCCAGCAATGTCAAGCATGTGCGAAAGTCTAGCGTCTAGTTATTCCAGCCTACATAACTCCGTCTGACTTGGTGTAGTGTGTTTAGCCTCGTACTTCGAGTCTCTCAATACAACTGGGGCTGAAGCGCATCATGGTACACGAAGAATCGTGTACCAATGTTAAAAAAAGTATTTCATTTTAAATATCGGATATCGAAAGCTCATCTTTTCCCGGTAATGTTGATTTAAATTGACCAATAATTCGTGTTTTCGATGATGACGATTTTGGAGGATTTTGAGTTACGGACTTAGGTCCTTTAAGGTCATAAGATGAAGAAGCCCATTGATTTTCAACGATCCCCAGTAATTACTGCCAGAGTTATAGCCCTTGATCTCTTTAAAATTTATACACAGTATAAGGTGTTTAGACAAAGAATCCTATTGGTTTTAAATGATTTGCAATAATCACCACCAGAGTTATGGACCTTGAACACTCTGAAAAATTTTGTGAAAGCTCTAGAGACAAATGTTATCATCCGATTGAGTATAGATTGATAAACAGAGTTAAAGGTCTCGAGACGAACAAGTATATTGATTTATAATGAATTTTGATATCTTGAACAGCTAAATCCATATTTAATATCAAACGTTAGCATGGGGCAGAACTAAAAGCCAAACAAATTCTCATGATTTTCTGGTAATTACTTAGTGTGTAATAAATGTTTCATTACCGACAAACGAAAAATATGTGACAACTCTTGTTGACTGCTCTGGCGACTTAGCTGCTGTGGGTGAAGAGTTAGTCCATTGTCACCAGGCCTATGTTACTCCCCTATAAACAAAATTTCAGCATCAGAACAGTCCTACAGGTGGTGGCTAAACCTGGACAGACAGACAGACAAACAAACACTCACAAATATTAGTATAGTTTGTGCATTATTTATAAATAACAATGACACACCACATATTCATTTTGTTCACACTATTTTACATATTGAAACTTTTAACAGAACACACTTCAGTTCAGTATTTTTTTAAATATATTTACAAGAGTTAAGGATTTTCTTTAACTGGAAATTCATATTCTTCTAATTTTGTTTCACTTTCATCTTCTACAATATCTACATATAATTCCTCTTCTTGTATTTCCCTGTCCAGCTCATCTTTTTGCACCTGTTCTTCTCTCATTTCTCGCAAAGATTCCATTTCGTATTGTTGCATTAAATGTTTGGCTTTCAAAACTTTAGGTTTTTTCAAGGTTTGTGCAAGTTTTTTATAATCTGTGATGGATTTATTCAGAGGCGTGAGATTAATGTTCTCTGAAGTGCGATGTTTCGATTTTTTCTTCTTCAAAAGCAGACTTTTCATCATATCATCATGATTTACACCGTACAAGTCATTCCGTAAATTCATATCTACTGACTGACTAACATGATCATTAACTGAGAAATTATTCAAATTAGTTGTATCTTCATTATGATAATTATCAGAAACAACTCTCATATCATCAGTATACGAATATTCACACTCATTTAAATGTGTCACATCAGAAATTAATGGATCCTTGATAGTAGTATGAGAGTCTACTTCATAATCCAAAGAAAGTTTACGAAATTTTTCATTCAGTGTTGGAGAATAATTAAAAAGACTTGCTTCACAAACTGGTGTTGCTATTTTATTTGGCACATAATCTGGCCCAAAATCTGCCGTTTTCAATAGCTCTTCAACAAGTAAGGTATTACCAACTTTTTTATCTTTCACAAAAGTAATATAAGGCACATGACTTATGATACGATAGGATGTAAGCAACTGTCTGTAAATAAAAACACATAACTTTAAAGATATGGAAATATTTCATTTTATAATACCTCTGCTGTTCCTTTTATTAAAATGTGTCTTTTATTATTAATTAATTTTTATCTGCATAAATTTTGATTATAAACATTTTACAACTGATTTAATATGGCTAGAAAATTATGAGTAGTTAGTAGCCGTCCAAGATTTCTCTCATGAAGCTTCTAATTTCGTTCCGTTCGAACTCATCAGGTTTAATTGAGATTGTGCTGCTGTTCCCTTTAAATAGTCGTCGGGAACAGGAGCACAAAATGAGTCTTGGGTGGACCGGCGCAGTTCTGCATCACCAAAAATTAAACAGCAAATTTATACCAGAGTCAAAATACTTCACAATTTGAACAGCTAATTTAGCCAATTTGGTTTTCATATAGATTACCATCTTTGTTACAATCTTAAACAGAATTTTTTTCTAATCTGACACCTTATAAAACAAGGTCAAGTATGAGTGAAAATGAAAGTCGATCGTTTAAATAACAGATTATGATCACACTGTGGTTCAATTTAGTAAGCTCATTCAACATATATGGCACCAATTATCTGATTCGGAAATATGTCTTACACTCTTAAAACAAAAAGAAACAACCGGTTGCTATGCAAGATACGCGCACATTTTGCAAGAGATGGACATAGTGTGAGCTCAAAAAAAGAAGCGATTTTTCTTTCAATCAGGGACCATAATCCAAAAAGCTACAGTCCAATAATGTGTGTCAATCAACAGGAGCAGAGATCTTTGGGATATTTAAATATATATTTTAAGTTTCATTAAAATTGGATAAAAATTGTGACCTCTGGAGAGTCCATAACCTTGGTATTACATACCTATATACCATTTGTGTACAAGGAGTGGCTATTTTGTTGGCAGTTTCGTTCCGATCTTTACAAAATACAAACCTAACCATCATTATGGTGTTATGACAATGTGATTACTATACAGATCCTATTTCGTTTCGATTTTATTGTTCAAAATTTGGTTTCACTTGTCTTAACTACACTAGGGTCTGGAAGACTTGTTTATTTAACTTGTGTTCTGCGTGAAATAAGGGGTCAGCCGATCGATTCTGATTGGTTAATTGAATGACTGATGTTATAGGGTCATATGTCGCTTAGCCTAGCTACTTGACACCTGATGGGAACTCACACTATAACTTGTTAGATCTACATTTAGTGTAGGCCATCGAAAGTATAAAAAGATAGGTTGCCAGGCAAGGAAACATACGCCCACAGCAGCTAAATTGTCCGGGCAGTCAACAAGAGTTGTCGCATATCTGATTAAAAGTAACAACTCATTATGTAATTATCAGAAAATCATTCAAATTTGTTTGGCTTTGATAAAGTTTTCCTCCATGCTAACGTTTAGTATACGAAATATTTAATATTCTGGATTTAGCTATTAAAAGTTATCAATATTCATTGAAACGCAATATACTTGTTCGTCTTATGACCTTCAACACAGTGTATAAATTTAAGTCAATCAGATATTAACTTTAGCCTCTAGAGCGTCCACAAGATTTTTTTGAAGTGATCAAGGGCCATAACTCTGACAATAATTATCAGAAAATCGCTGAAAATCAATAGGCATCTTCGTCTCATGACTTTAAACAATATGAATAAATTTAAAGTCAATCAGATGTTAACTTAATTATCAGAAATTGCTAAAAATCGATAGGCTTCTTCGTTTCATGACCTTAAACACTGTGTATAAATTTAAAGTCAATTGGTTATTAACTTTAGCCTCTAGAGTGTCCACAAGATTTTATTTAAGTGATCAAGGGCCATACCTCTGACAGTAATTATCGAAAATCGCTGAAAATCAATAGGCTTTATCGTATCATGACCTTAAACACTTTGTTTAAATTTAAAGTCATTCGGATATTAACTTTGGCCTCTAGAGCGTCCACAAGATTTTATTTAAGTGATCAAGGGCCATACCTCTGACAGTAATCATTGAAAATCGCTGAAAATCAATAGGCTTTTTCGTATCATGACCTTAAACACTTTGTTTAAATTTAAAGTCATTCGGATATTAACTTTAGCCTCTAGAGCGTCCACAAGATTTTTTGACTGACGTCATCAAGGGCCATAACTCTGACATTAATTATCAGAAATCGCTGAAAATCAATAGGCCTCCTTATCTTATGACCTTTAACACTGTGTATAAATTTAAAGTCAATCGAATATTAACTTTAGCCTCTAGATTACTTGTGGACGCCAGACCGATAGACGGGGGCAACGACAATATACGACCCCATTTCAATTTGGGCGTATAAAAAGTACCTGTCATCGTGTTGTTAAACATACAGTATTTTGAGGCTGGTAACGAGTAATGAAAGAGTCACATTTAAAGATACGTCCTACCCAGTTGAAGAATTACAAATACAACCACAGATGATCAAGGGCTGTTCTGAAATATGTAGCAAAGAAGAAAAGAGAGTATGCATCACACGTTTGATGTGGGGAATTCTACCAGCATTTTGGAGATAAACCTATATTTTTCAAATTTGGTCAAAATTGGATAAGAATTGTGACCTGTAGAGTGTCCACAAACAAATTGTAGACGGACGGCAGGGGCGACAACAATATAACAGATTGATACCAGTTCAAATAACTTTTCATCTCGCAGGACACCGGAGTATAAATGTTATGATACAAATAATTGTGCTTTTCATGACAGATCCCAACACTGACTGTGACATAAATGTTTGATAATATTTTGAATCAATTTAAATCAATATGGATTACACTTAAGAACTTTCACAGCGCATGGCTATACAATAATAGGGGTGGGCAAATGGAGGTCGAATTTTGGTGACAAGTGTTTTCTAAGGCCATTTTGGCTGCTGAATCCGAATCCGATGAGATTTTTGTTCTGTGATGTCATTTTAGGTTGGTTCAGTGGTTTTCAAAATGGCGGCCGAAAAATGACTTATTTTCTCATAAAAGCGAGACAATATTGGAACTAGTTGTCCAATATGTTAAAATATATGTTTTCATGGCCGTGGATTCTAAAATTGCACTCCCATTTATGATTTGATAACATCCTATATCGATATGAGGGTAATAACTGGAAAAAAGTCAATTTGAAAATGGCCGCTGAACCAACCTAAAATGACGTCACAGAACAAAAATTTCACCAGATTCGGATTCAGCAGCCAAAATGGCCTTAGAAAACACTTGTCACCAAAATTCGACCTCCATTTGCCCACCCCTAACAATAAGATTTAGTGCCGAAGGCAGGGGTTTCCACCTTCTTTATTTATATTTGAATTAATATGGTCTAACTACATTTATATACAATAACTGTTTAAAAGAATTTGACAATGAATTGCAAAATGTGGGATCCATTTATTGCAACATTGACGAAGGTATTGACAAATGATTTATTAACAAATTAAAACTGTCAATATTTCTATATCTAAAATATGTTTGCGGGGGGGGGGGGGGGTGAAAATTTGGCATCAACATCAACAAGCAATCTCCCATTTCAAGTTAAAACTGCTTGTTGATGTTGATGCTAAATTTCAGACATAAGAACCGATAACTGAATCTGGACAGAAAATCTATAGTAAACTGCACTGCAATTGAACAAGCTCAGTCAAGCTTTGGAGAAATATTTCAGGATTATTTTTTATAAAATTACCTGAGTTTGCCTTGACTGGCACGCAATTTTTCCTCAATGTCATCCTCGTTTTCAGAGGACGCTACAGTCCAATAGATATTCATTGAGCTTAAATCTGGTACAACTTGTACCTACAAAATTAAAATAAGTTTATTATTATCAGTTAAAAATACAAAATGTTTTTCAAAATTCTAAATGGAAATTTTATCGATATCTGATGTCAAATTAGGACATATGTTTTAATTTGGTCTCCAGTTAAATTCTGACAACATGGGATCTTATTATTTACTTACCCTAGTTATATTAACACCATATTCAGTCAAATATGACGATAATTCGCCTGAGTTAATTAGGTCTATAAGATATCTGTACAAGACTTTTCCTATATGTTGTGCTCTATTGGTCTGGCCATCAGTAAACCCCTTTTTTTCCTTATCTGCTAATGTAGTATTTGTTTGTGTCTGTAAATAGATAAACCAAGCACGCATTAAATTTAAAAGTAGCAATTTTGTTATTAATTAATTTATAAACAAGCGGTTGTCATGGTTGCAAGATACGCCCACATTTTGCTAAAGATGGACAGAGAACAAGCTAAAAAAAGTTACAGTCTAATGTGCATGAATATTGAAAGGAAAAGAGAGATTTGGGTTATGAACAGAATATACATTTAAAGATTCATCGATATCGGATAAAAATTGTGACCTCTAGAGTGTCCACAAGCTAAAAATGAGATTTTTCATACAATCAGGGGCCATAATCCATGAAGTTACTGTATGATACATGCCAATATTGAAAGGAACCAAATCTTTGAGAGATAAATCTATATTTCAAGCTTCATCAAAATCTGATAAACCTGTTACTGTAAACTGTCCACAAACAAATTGTGGACAGACAGGGGTGACGATAATATATGTCCACATGAAAATGTGGGTGTATAAAAACAACAATGTACAGTCTTTGCATGAAGTTAAAAGATATTATACTGGTCATCTATAAACTTATGAAATTTTACAACCATCCACATTTTCAAAGAATGCTGTCTTTAAATTACTAGCCCTCAATGAAATGGTGTTTAAGTAATTAGGATCTCTAGAACATTATCTGTATAATAAAACAATAATTACCCAATGAAGCACATTGTAGGATTTCCTGAAAATAAAATTAAGATATGATTACTGCAGCCATATAAAACCCAACTAGAAAAGTAGACTTAAATGAAAGTTGTTTACAAACAAGGCCCAAGGATCTAAAATATTTCCACAAATTACATGTTCCAGTGTCCCGGTCCAGCTTGGTACCTGGGTTGGTTCAGTTCCTTGACCCTTGTGCATGTGAATAATGTAAAATCCCACCATTCATGTATCTATTTGAATCATGGTTCCTTGGGTTTTTTTTATATGGAACTGGAACCTATTTTATATCTGCAAATTTGTCTGGTTTCTTTTTGGGAACAGTCTTTTGGAGAAATGAAGTTTTTGCATAAATTGGGCTAATGAAGACAAGCATTATGGGGTACACAGTGTCTGATGAGAATAATTTTGCCTGGACAGCACACTGTTTCCGTCTACTCTTCATCAAATTCCAACTGCCAAGGGTTCTTTTCTCTGCACAACAACAAGTACGGTACACCAGCTCCTACAATCTGTACCACTTACAAGGGAAATCATATTGAGAAATCCTGAGGAACTTTCTCTGCCAACACTTGTAAAAATGTTCAAAACATAAGGTAGCCTACCCAGTTAAACTGAGTACTGGACATTACCACTACAATGATATTATTACACTCAATATTTCTGCTCTTTCAGTTCAAAGTGATACAAGAACTATGCCTACTTTTTTGATTTATTACTCTTCTCAATAACTTTTCTCATAATCTTCACCATAGGAACATTGGTGCTTTTACATCTTATTACATTCAAATTCCATTGCATTAAATAGCTTGATGGACAGACTCTCGTCATTAACTGTTGCAACATCTTTCTGTCTTTACTGTTTCATTTTGTTTTGCTCAATTACTGCCACCCTGAAATAACATCATACAATACTCATATTGATAACAGCCTCAAAATAAATATGAAATTAATATTCAAATGTTCTGGGTGATATAATATAATATATGTAATTTTGGATATCACACTCTTTGAATAATCATATTTTACAACACATGTATATGACTATTGGGATATTTTATATATTAATAAAGGGGATACCCATTACGCATGACACAATTCATAAAATGGCAATTTCCCACTTCAGTTTCAGACCCTCCAAGCATTTTATTACCTGTCTAAGAAGTAAAAAATGACCTTCACTGGGCTTCACAGCTTTTTTTACACCCATTAGTATTACTTATTAGTCACATTTAACAGTTATTGCAATATGAATATGGGCATAGATTAAATACAACCCAATTGAATAGAGATAAATTCACAGGTCAGATGACAATGATGAACATCTCATTGACACTTTGATGATAACTTCTGATAAGGCGCTTTCCACCCAACGCCTGGCAACATTTCACTGAATAATATAGTATGGGCCTATGATGAGTGAATGTAGTCGAGGCATGTAGTGAGAAGTTTTTCATTCAAATTATGTTATCATGCCATAAAACTCAACACAATGTTTAAAGGGCCAATCCCGATAACTTTTTGGGGAATAAAACTGCTTAATTTTGTGTTAAAATCATGTAAAACCCATTATCTAAGGCCAATCAACTAACCCGATTTTTGTGATACGCTTGTAAATAACTTAAACCTGACAGTCTGCATCTGGAAATGGAGACCTTTGTATCATACAGTATCTGGATAAAACCAGACTTTTTTCTATAAAAATAATATGTAGGTAAAATTTACCTTTTGTTATCAAGTACAGTACATGGGTCATTCACTGCATAGACCTCTCAAGAAACGTAAATCGATTATCAGGTCACCAAATGAAAAAAAATGACCCGAAATCTTAAAAGGGTTACGTGTCCGGATAAGCAGTTTTGGCGTTCACGTCCAAACGACTCAATATTTTGAGTTGAAATTTTTAGACAAGGTATATACACTATTCCCCTATATTTTGGCGTTTTATTTTCATACATTCTCAGACTTTTATTTTTGAGCCTCTGTATAATACGGGACTGTCCCTTTAACAAATAGACCATGGTATGACATATTTGTTATTATGTATGCAAAGCTTTAAAGCATCGCGCGAAGCGCGGCCCTTGAGCAAAGCTCTATTCCGGTAGCACGGGAGCGTAATGAAAACTGTCACCCACAGACTGTTGTTTAAAAAAAAATTCAGACCGGAACCTGATACACTGGGCAAAACTGGGCAATACCACCAATGCGCATGCCAACTTACCAAATCTCGCCTTAGCAGGGTTACGGGTCTCATAACACAATTTCTACGACGCGTTTAATCAATAATGTTACATATTTTTGATGTCAAAAAATAAATTCTAACAATATATTTTTTAAACAAAATTAATATATAATTTAGAATTTAGATCTTAATTAAAATCAATTATTTATTGGTACCGGTACAATTTTATATTGAACATAAGGTAAAGGTAAGGTTTGTATATCATAATCATCATATCATTATCAGTCATAATCAGCTGTTGAGCAACTTTTAATAAGTTAGAATTATAAAGGTTTTATATTTATTTGACAACATCAACTTCGCTCTACTCAGGCAATGTCTGTTACATATTATCATATCATCATAAACGCAAAAATAATCACACAATTAATTTTAATTGTTTACCTGAGTTTGTTGTTATTGACATTCGTATGTCACGGGCGCAGACATATTGATAAGTATGCAGTTAATGTTTGTATTTAAAAATAAAATAAATTTAATGGAAAAAGGCTTTTTCTAACCGTCCCCTCTATAGGGCCTACCACTCCAATAGTCATTGTAATACTAATAGATTGTGTATTTATCTAATGATCTTAGCTCTATAAAATCACCTAAGGCAACGTCCTTCTGGCCAAAGCCACACGTCCTCATGACCGTAGACTAAACTATCCAGTCCAACAGAAAAGGCTATAGAAAACTGCAACTGGTTATAAAGAGCTACCCAAGCATTTGTTTCAAGAACTTAGTTCGGTATTCAGCATTTAGTTTAGAACTTCCTGATTTAGCATAAATGGCTAAATAGGGACGAGAGCCACGTCCTCATGGCCATAGACTACATCGTCCAGTCAGTTATATTTTGACCATAGACATGCGAGAATACAGCCGTCTGAATAGAGTTTAATGTCTTCATTCCACTATTTGGGCTTTTTTGAGACGAACGAATATAGTTTTTTTCAATGCCTTCAATAGAAGATTTAAACGACAATAGAGTTTAACGTCTTTATTACACAATACGGGTCATTTAGAGGCTAACAAATGTCTGTTGTGTGGCCTTCGCAAATGACAATTTATTTATTTAGGGGTATGAAATGTTGCTTGTTGAGATTAAACATACATAGCCTCCATCGTTCACGACACCCACCACTATACTATCAATCAGTTTGCAAACAAACATTTAAACGCTGTTTCGTATGGGGCTGCAGATAGTCGGTAACTGTTGGGGGAGAATGAATATACACACAGAAAAAATACCGACTCAGTTTCATTATACATATGTATTTTGAGTGGATTAAAAAGAAGTATAGATATATAGATAGATTAGATTTATTTTACAATATAAATACATGATAAAACAAATATACATTAAACCATGTTATACATAGCATAGAATAGATATTTACATTTAATTACATTGCGAGGATAGCACAAAAAGCGCCTATAGGCACTTATTTCCATTGTGGTCCTCATGCGGACGAAAAAGATGATTGACGACAAAACAGACACTATATAAATAAATGATATATATATATACAAGAGTGGCAAAAAATACAGTGATGACATAAATATGGTATGACTAGTGATGACTATAAATACACAAACACAACCTTAACCCTTTTTTTTATAAATATTTTTGGATCAAATTGAAAAAGTAATAATGACAATAATTAATCCATCATCAAAGCTGCTCTACGGCGCTGTATGCAAACACATAAATAAGAGTCGATACAAACAGGAAAACAAACACAGATCCTACAAAATAGTTCGAATCTTAAAAAGGCTAGATCATGAGAAACATTGGTTAAATAGTTCACTCATTAGGCGTTTCTTGAAAAGAGAAGTAGCCTATCAATTGAAAAGGTAGGGGCATATAATGTTTTCCGGATAGAAATAATTAATGAAATGTGTTTTGTCTAAGGATTTTAACAAGTAGATGGAAATCGTATGGTAAATGGAACTTGATGGATAGTTTTCGCTAATTCAACACCACCCATGTCTTTATTGAATTATGTATTCTGCGGCCGAAAAAAGAAAAAATAGCCATTGTAGTCTAGATCATTCGGGTCAATAATGGTCATACGAGAATACGCACTCGTCTTTTTGACCATAGACTGTATCATCCAGTCTACTTTTTTTCCGTGGTCAAAGAGACGAGGGACGAGAGCCACGTCCTCTTGACCATAGACTAACAAATGTATGGTGTGTGATGATCTTCGCATAAACAATTATTTATTTATTATTTCCGAATTCTAAAGTGGTATCATATGTTGCGGAGAGCGTAAACACATTATCGATCGTCCACGACAACCACCACTACTATCAATCAGTTTGCAAAAAAACATTTAAAGGGACCAGCCCGAATTTCAAAGAATCTGAAAATTACACGTGCATGAATGTATGAAATTTAAACGCCAAATTATAGAGGAATAGTGTATAATTTACCTTGTCTAAAAATTTCAGTTCAAAATATTGAGTAGTTTGGACGTGAATGCGAAAAAAGCTTAACTGGACACTAGCTCTTTTAAGTTTTTCTAATTGTTATGGTCGTTTTACTTGATAAGCGCGACTATATTTGATACCAATTTTAACTTAATCAATAGAGAGCTTTTAAAGTGAGTCAATAGGGTTAGATTGAAAGCTGCACATATATAGATTCGTTTTATCCAGACACTTCTGTGTAATGCAAACAGAACACAAGTCTTCGGCCACCGAGCCATACCGGCGATTGGAATAGCTTGAAGAAATTGCTCGGGTCTAAGTTAGAGCTTATCATACAAAATTAAGCAATTTTAACCCCCAAAATGTTATCGGGGTGGCCCCTTTAAACGCTGTTCCGCGAGTATATATGGGGCTACTGGGTATGCGGTAAGTGTTGGGGGGAGGGGCAATGAATAAACTCACAGCAATAAGCTAAATTACCGACTCAGTTTACCAGACAGGACAACAAAAGAAATGTATTTTAAGTGGACTTTCTAAGAGAGAAGTATGTTTTTCGGATAGAAATGATTCATGTATATATGTGTTTTGCCTGAAGATTTTTACGGGTAGATGAAAATCGGATCGTAAATAAAACTTGATGAATTGTTTTCACTAATTCAACACCTTCTATGTCTTTAATGGTGATTATTGTATATTATGCGACCATTGAACTGCATCACTCAGTCCCAGTTTATTTTTTATCCGTGGTCAAAAAGACGAGGCCAAACAGAACAGAGACGAGAGCCACGCGTCCTCGTGACCATAGACTACATCGTCCAGTCAGTTATATTTTGAGTATAGACTACATCATCCAGTCTATTTTTTGTCTTTGGTCAAAAAGACGAGGCCAGACAGAACAGGGACGAGAGCCACGCGTCCTCATGACCATAGACTACATCGTCCAGTCAGTTATATTTTGAGTATAGACTACATCACCCAGTCCTCTTTTTTTCCGTGGTCAAAAAGACGAGGCCAACAGAACAGAGACGAGAGCCACGCGTCCTCATGACCATAGACTACATCGTCCAGTCAGTTATATTTTGAGTATAGACTACATCATCCAGTCTATTTTTTGTCTTTGGTCAAAAAGACGAGGCCAGACAGAACAGGGACGAGAGCCACGCGTCCTCATGACCATAGACTACATCGTCCAGTCAGTTATATTTTGACCATAGACTACATCACCCAGTCCTCTTTCTTTCCGTGGTCAAAAAGACGAGACCAAGCAAAAACAGGGACGAGAGCCACGACTAATTATGAACTCAACCCAGAGTTTAATGTCATTACTACACAATGTGGCCGGGCTATTTTGACACGAACGAATATAGTTTCTTTTAATAGCTTCAATAGAGTTCAACGTCTTTATTTTACAATGCGGGTTATTTTGAGACTAATAAATGTCAGGACTCTGGTGTGGTCTTCTCAAAATAAATTATTCCCGAATTCATTAGTGGTATCAGATGTTGCCGAGGGAGTAAACACAGCAGGCCCGTAGCCAGGAAGTTGTTTTGGGGGGGGGGGGCAAAGATGTTTTCGGGAGGGCCAACTAGCATCGGCATCTGCATGAATTTTGCGGTAAAGGCCAATTTTCTTGTGATATTGGGGGGGCAAGACTCAGTATTGGGAGGGCAGTTGCCCCCCCGTGCAACCCCCTGGCTACGGGCCTGAAACACAGTCTTCGTCGTTCACGACCCCCCACCCCCACTACTATCAATCAGTTTACCAAAAACATTTTAAACACTGTTTCGCAAGTATTGGGCTACGCGCATGTTATGGTACAACTGTTTCGGAACAATGAATATACATACAGCGAAATTACCGGCTTAGTTTACCAGACAGGACAACATATATATTTTAAGAGAAGTATCAATTCTTGAAAAAGAAGGGAAATTTATACTGTTTTTCGGATAGAAATGATTCATAAATGTGTTTTGCCTGAAGATTTGTACGGGTAGATGAGCATCGGATCGTAAATAGAACTTGATGAATTGTTTTCACTAATTAAACACCATTATTGGTTATGATGTATTCTGCGGCCGAAAAAAAGAAATAATCCATATCTCTTTTGACCGCATAGAAAAGGTGAACTGGATAAATCAGTCTATGGCCAAAAAGACGACCGTGTATTATCCCATAGACATTAAAGATCTGGATGGTCTAGTCTAGACAATAGTCTAGATCATTCAGGTTAATAATGGTCATGCGAAAATACACACTCGTCTTTTTGGCCATAGACTGTAGCATCCAGTCCTTTTTTGCCGTGGTCAAAAACATAATAGGGACGAAAGCCATAGACTACATCAGCTAGATCTCTTTTGACAGTAGATTAGATCTTTCGGGTCATCTTTTAGCCATAGACTGAATCATGAATAAAGTTTAATGCCGTATTTATTGGAGGTTCAGTGGTGCGCCGCCCTAAAAAAATGACGCCCGCATTTTCGCCCCCCCCCCTTTTTGCGGCGCCCCTCAATTTGGGATGACAATCAATTTAAAAAAAACGGTGGTTGTATTAGGCGCCAAATGCCTCATGCATTATTACATCATGGGGCACCCCTCTACAACTGTTATGTTGATATTATGTGCACTAAAAAGGAAGTATTTATTATTATCAGGACAGGGGACTATTAGTGGCACCTTATTTGACCAGGGGTGCCTTTTCACGACTCATCAAAGGCGTCAATGCCCAATCAGGGGCCTCGCAACGGTTTACCCAGATGGAGGAGCGCCCTTCCAAAGTCAGTAATGGGCGATGCTCTAGCTCTAATAACGAAAGCGCCTCTTATACAGTTTAGAAAGATTGGACAGTGGCGACCTAGTTGTCAGTTACCCCTGATAGTACTTATTGTAGTAGCCCCTCTCCCCCACACATAGCTTTAAAGGATACCCTCTGTCATTTTAATGGGTGCCCTTTTTAGCGCAAGAAGGGGCGCTCTTCGTTATTTTAAATCGGATCAGAAACACTGGCGGCTATCATTATAGCTTCTCTGAATTTCCTGGACATGTTTTAAACAGCAGTGTCTCAGGTTGCTGGAAATTGCGTCTCGTGGTAAATTATTTATTTATGATTTCCGATTTGTAAAGTGGTATCAGATGTTCTTGTTAGTGAATGTCCAAGATGGATTTTGACGAGTGCTCTAATTGAAGTTGGAGATGAAGAGAGCGTATATAACACAGCCCCGTCGTTCATGACACCCACCACTACTATCAATCAGTTTGAAACAAACATTCAAGCACTGTTTCGCAAGTATGGGTCTGCAGGGTATGCGATAACTGATGGGGAACAATGGTTATACACACAGCAAAATTACGGACTGATTCCACCGACAGGACATGTACTTCAAGTGGACTTTTTAAAAGAGAAGTATAAATTCTTGGAAATTGGAAATCGGATCGTAAATGGAACTTTAATACTCTTTTTCACTAATTCAACACCACCTGTCTTTGATATTGACGATTTTATTTAATATGTGGCCTTCTTACGCGCTATAGTCAGAAATATCTCAGACACATCCCATGGTATCGTGCCATTAAAGAAGTCGGATCTACTATGGTCATGGATATGATATGCCGTTAGACAACTGTATGTTGTGGCCTTTCCAAAAGAACACTATTTTGAACGTGGTTTTGCAAGTATGAAGTTACTGACTAGAGGGTAAATGTCGGGAACAATGATATTCACACACCAAAATTACAGGAAAGAAAAACATATGTATGCTACGCCTTTCCAATTTGTGAAGTATGGAAAGGATCTGATCTAGTGTTATGAGGCTGAGTTTATTGAGATTCCAGTAGCTACCTATTTAGGCCACAGACGGGTGATGGCCAAGACCCAAGTGCTATTAAACAATTCCTGTTTCCATTGACTGAATGATCCAGTTACTCTCAAAGTACTCTGGTTTTCCTATACTGTGAATTTCTCTATGCATGTTCTTATGTTTAAAACATACAGCAGCACGTTCATACATTTTATTCATCTATAAACCACAAGAACACTTTACCTATGTATGAAATAGATTTATTTTACATAAATGTCGATATATTATATCTGAATATATAGACATATTAAAAAGATGATGAATAAATAAAAAACAGAATATTCAAAAAATTTAGAGAATTAGGTGGGCCAGTTCCAGACTTACAATATGATGTCTCAAATCTGTCCTCCCAAATTAGGAGTAATCTATACATTTAAACGATCAATGATATACTAGTGTATATTAGTCCCAATACATGATAATAACTTTCATATACTGTCAATAATTTGTATCCCTTTATTAGCATAATTTGATTTAACTGCAAAATTAATGCAGAACATGCTAAGTTAAAGGGGACAACATCAACTTTGGGCCTTGGGCCGCTATAGTTTTAAATGCGGGTCTGCACACAAATACATTTGCTAGTCTGAAACTAGTCAGTATTGTGTCTAGTAAAGACATTAAACTCTGGTTTGAGTTGATAATTAGTCGTGGCTCTAGTCCCTCGTCTTTGTGACCACGGAAAGAAAGAGGACTGGGTGATGTAATCTATATTCAAAATATAGCTGACTGGATGATGTAGTCTATGGTCATGAGGACGCGTGGCTCTCGTCCCTGTTCTGTTTGGCCTCGTCTTTTTGACCACGGATAAAAAATAGACTGGGACTGAGTGATGCAGTTCAATGGTCGCATAATATATAATAATCACCATTAAAGACATAGAAGGTGTTGAATTAGTGAAAACAATTCATCAAGTTCTATTTACAATCCGATTTACATTTACCCGTAAAAAATCTTCATGAATCATTTCTATCCGAAAAAAAGGAAAAATGTCCCTTCTTTTTCAAGAATTGATACTTCTCTTTTAGAAAGTCCACTTAAAATATATATGTTGTCCTGTCTGGTAAACTAAGCCGATATTTTTGCTGTATGTATATTCATTGTTCCAAAACAGTTGTACCGCATGTAGCCCGGCCCGCTTGCGAAACAGCGTTTACATTGTTTGTTGCAAACGGATTGATAGTAGTGGGGGTGGGGGGTCGTGAACGACGAAGACTGTGTTTACTCCCTCGGCAACATCTGATACCACTTTAGAATTCGGGAATAATTTATTTTGCGAAGACCACATCAGACATTTGTTAGTCTCAAAATAACCCGCATTGTAAAATAAAGACGTTGAACTCTATTGAAGCTATTAAAAGTAACTATATTCGTTCGTCTCAAAATAGCCCGGCCAGATTGTGTAGTAAAGACATTAAACTCTGGTTTGAGTTGATAATTAGTCGTGGCTCTCGTCCCTCGTCTTTTTGACCACGGAAAGAAAGAAGACTGGATGATGTAGTCTATACTCAAAATATAACTGACTGGACGATGTAGTCTATGGTCATGAGGACGCGTGGCTCTCGTCCCTGTTCTGTTTGGCCTCGTCTTTTTGACCACGGACAAAAAATAGACTGCGACTGGGTGATGTAGTTCAATGGTCGCATAATATATAATAATCACCATTAAAGACATAGAAGGTGTTGAATTAGTGAAAACAATTCATCAAGTTCTATTTACGATCCGATTTTCATCTATAACCCGTAAAAATCTTCAGGCAAAACACATATATGAATCATTTCTATCCGAAAAACATACTTCTCTCTTAGAAAGTCCACTTAAAATACATCTCTTTTGTTGTCCTGTCTGGTAAACTGAGTCGGTAATTTAGCTTTTGCTGTGAGTTTATTCATTGTCCCCCCCCCCAACACTTACCGCATACCCAGTAGCCCCATATATACTCGCGGAACAGCGTTTAAAGGGGCCATCCCGATAACATTTTGGGGGTTAAAATTGCTTAATTTTGTATGATAAGCTCTAACTTAGATCCGAGCAATTTCTTCAAGCTATTTGATACGATTTCAAACAACTTCCAATCGCCGGTATGGCTCGGTGGCCGAAGACTTGTGTTCTGTTTGCATTACACAGAAGTGTCTGGATAAAACGAATCTATAAATGTGCAGCTTTCAATCTAACCCTATTGACTCACTTTTAAAGCTCTCTATTGATTAAGTTAAAATTGGTATCAAATATAGTCGCGCTTATCAAGTAAAACGACCATAACAATTTAAAAGAAAAACTTAAAAGAGCTAGTGTCCAGTTAAGCTTTTTTCGCATTCACGTCCAAACTACTCAATATTTTGAACTAAAATTTTTAGACAAGGTAAATTATACACTATTCCTCTATATTTTGGCGTTTAAATTTCATACATTCATGAACGTGTAATTTTCAGATTCGTTGAAATTCGGGCTGGTCCCTTTAAATGTTTTTTTTTGCAAACTGATTGATAGTAGTGGTGGTTGTCGTGGACGATCGATAATGTGTTTACGCTCTCCGCAACATATGATACCACTTTAGAATTCGGAAATAATAAATAAATAATTGTTTATGCGAAGATCATCACACACCATACATTTGTTAGTCTATGGTCAAGAGGACGTGGCTCTCGTCCCTCGTCTCTTTGACCACGGAAAAAAAGTAGACTGGATGATACAGTCTATGGTCAAAAAGACGAGTGCGTATTCTCGTATGACCATTATTGACCCGAATGATCTAGACTACTATAGATATGGCTATTTTTTCTTTTTTCGGCCGCAGAATACATAATTCAATAAAGACATGGGTGGTGTTGAATTAGTGAAAACTATCCATCAAGTTCCATTTACCATACGATTTCCATCTACTTGTTAAAATCCTTAGACAAAACACATTTCATTAATTATTTCTATCCGGAAAACATTATATGCCCCTACCTTTTCAAATGATACTTCTCTTTTCAAGAAACGCCTAATGAGTGAACTATTTAACCAATGTTTCTCATGATCTAGCCTTTTTAAGATTCGAACTATTTTGTAGGATTTGTGTTTGTTTTCCTGTTTGTATCGACTCTTATTTATGTGTTTGCATACAGCGCCGTAGAGCAGCTTTGATGATGGATTAATTATTGTTATTATTACTTTTTCAATTTGATCCAAAAATATTTATAAAAAAAGGGTTAAGGTTGTGTTTGTGTATTTATAGTCATCACTAGTCATACCATATTTATGTCATCACTGTATTTTTTGCCACTCTTGTATATATATATATCATTTATTTATATAGTGTCTGTTTTGTCGTCAATCATCTTTTTCGTCCGCATGAGGACCACAATGGAAATAAGTGCCTATAGGCGCTTTTTGTGCTATCCTCGCAATGTAATTAAATGTAAATATCTATTCTATGCTATGTATAACATGGTTTAATGTATATTTGTTTTATCATGTATTTATATTGTAAAATAAATCTAATCTATCCATATATCTATACTTCTTTTTAATCCACTCAAAATACATATGTATAATGAAACTGAGTCGGTATTTTTTCTGTGTGTATATTCATTCTCCCCCAACAGTTACCGACTATCTGCAGCCCCATACGAAACAGCGTTTAAATGTGTGTTTGCAAACTGATTGATAGTATAGTGGTGGGTGTCGTGAACGATGGAGGCTATGTATGTTTAATCTCAACAAGCAACATTTCATACCCCTAAATAAATAAATTGTCATTTGCGAAGGCCACACAACAGACATTTGTTAGCCTCTAAATGACCCGTATTGTGTAATAAAGACGTTAAACTCTATTGTCGTTTAAATCTTCTATTGAAGGCATTGAAAAAAACTATATTCGTTCGTCTCAAAAAAGCCCAAATAGTGGAATGAAGACATTAAACTCTATTCAGACGGCTGTATTCTCGCATGTCTATGGTCAAAATATAACTGACTGGACGATGTAGTCTATGGCCATGAGGACGTGGCTCTCGTCCCTATTTAGCCATTTATGCTAAATCAGGAAGTTCTAAACTAAATGCTGAATACCGAACTAAGTTCTTGAAACAAATGCTTGGGTAGCTCTTTATAACCAGTTGCAGTTTTCTATAGCCTTTTCCGTTGGACTGGATGGTTTAGTCTACGGTCATGAGGACGTGTGGCTTTGGCTTTGTGGACGAAGCCTTAGCTCTATAAAATCGTTATTTTAAAAAACATCTACTCAACAGATACGGAGTAAATCATGATATACTTCCGGTTGGGAAGCAGACAGTTGTAATTTCTTATCAGCATGCAATAAAATAAGAGTAAGACTGTAATACCCCTTTTAAGTAAATTTAAGATACGAGCGACATTTAAAAAGCTGAGACTGTATTAAGCATGTCTACTAAAGCTTTGAAACGACTTCAAAATGAAGACCCATTACAAGAAATCTTGAGGAAAGTTGGAGGGGAACAGCAAGGAGACTCAGCAGATGATGATGAGGAGGAGGAGGAGAATGAAACTCTGGATGCCCCATCAGCATCTAAATCGAAGAAAAACAAAAAGAAAAAATCAGCACAGATCAATCGATTTCAATTGGTAATTTGTTTGTGTGATTTGTTCTATCCAGATGGATAGATTCTTAGCATGGCATGTAGGCCTAGATAGATCTAGATTAGTAGATATACTAATATTAATAATATACTATATTCTGAACGGATTTCTTGGATTGTGAACAAACTACTGACTAATTGTTATTAAAAACTTGCCTATGTGTTTTAAATCACCTCTGGTTGAATAAAACCCATTGCACAATTACACATCCCAACAAAAAACAAAGAACTTTCTCTCTTGAAAATTCAATGTTTTTGCTTGTATTCTTGTATTTTCGACAATGTCCATCACAACATTACACATGTCACAGGATGAGCTAATCCATCGTATTATGTTGAAGGAGGAAGAGGTTGAACAATTTTGACAATCACTTGTTGTAATTAAAACAGCGCCCTGTCGTTTGAGTTTGGGCAACAAAATAGGAACTAAAGACAATTACATTAATTTGAAAACAATTGATTGTCAGTGTACTAAATTTTATTGACAATGAATATATCACCGATTATACGAATACTCGTAAATATCATATTGCTTTTCATCCCTGTATATTATATATATTTTTATAAAACATATTACATCCCTGTCAATTATTGGCAACTTTTTGTGATTTACATTTATATTTCATAAGTCAGGGTCTAATCCCATTGCTCTGGGATCACTAGTCCATTTTCAGAGCTTATGATCACCACAAAAACTATGAAAAAAGGCCACCGCTTCTCAATGATTTCCCTATTCAATTCGCATTCCAACTATTCACGTCAATAATATTCCTGATTAAATTACTTTTTTGTTCATTCGACAGATACTGAAATCAAAACATTCTTGATAAGAATAGTTTGGAATGTCTAAAGTCTAAACATCATTTATCGTCTTTATAAATATGTATTTAAAACAAAATAAATCACTCCTCAGAAAAGGTGTCGCACATTGTGTGTTTATTATGTTTTGTGTGTTGATTATATATGCAGGCCTTGGGGAAAACTTGTGCAAGTTTCGAGGCGCTTATTTTAACCATTCTCACTGCATCTATATCATACAATAACTCATATAGCATGGTACATTTTATGGTAATAGAATTCAAACCGTTGAACGTCATTGACAAATTCTATTCTCCATGGATTTTAATATATTTAGGTAATAACTGAGCAAACAATTGTATGGGTAGATTGCCTTGTGAATTTCAAAACGAAGCCGGGATTTTTGTAAATTAATGTTCTCAATTGGGTCTCCCTAAGTATCATTATAGAATAGACAAAATCATTTGATTAGAAAAATGTTACAACCTTGTAACTCCCTTAATTTTTTTAAATAATCTAGCCGCAAAAGATACTACACATAGCTTAACATATAATTTACTAATGCACATTGAAATAAAAGTCAAACCTTACCTTACCACATATAATTGTGTTATTTGAAAAATCCAACTACTACAATGTCGAATGTACTTGAGATTTTTCATGGGTAAAGTAATGGTCAATTGTGTACATAATAAATTTTTCCTCAAAAATGTCTCTTAAATTGACAATTTTAAGTAAAGAAAACAAAATCATGAACCATGCTTTTATTAATATTTTTTAGTTGAACAAAAGTGATAACATTGATGATATTACCGATGCTGATTTAGAAGAATTAATAAAAGAAGAAGAAGAATTATTAAGAGAAGAAGATGATTTGAAAGGAGTAGATCAGACCACAGAAGATACTGTAATTGATAAACTAGAAAAGGAAGGAATCCCTGAAAATTATCAAAAGAAAAAAAAGAAAAAGAAAAGAAAGAAAGGAAAAGAAAACAAACCCGAAGCTACAGGGATAGTAGGGGGAAACGAAAATGGTGTAGTAAGTTGGTTATATTCTTTTTTTCTTGAAGTAATGGTACAATTAGATTGTTGTAGTAACAAAACTAGCACATGGATGGTCTAAGACAATTGAAATCACTTGTATACCATATATGTAATTGTGCAGTGCATTTGAGATTGGGTGGAAAGAAAGAGAAATGGTATTGAACTTTATGGAAAATTGTGTTTTTTGGGGACTAACACTCGAGCTTGAAATTAAGGATGTCATGCACAGACATTATCAGGTACCATCCCTCTCTCGCCTTGTCAAAATACTTCCCTCTCTCGCCTTGTCAAAATACTTCCCTCTCTGGCCTTGTCCAAATACTTCGCCCCACACCTCTCCCCTACATTACTCAAACTAGTATTAAACTGAGCCATCTAACTGCAGATTTTATAACCATAATATAAAAAAGTACCATATATGCAAATACGATGTAATTGTAGGTAGAAGATGAGATTGATGCTAGTTTACGTGAAGTAAATCAACTATTAGGTGACATAGGTACAGCTGGTGATTATACAACATCACAAATAACATATACCATGAAAGCTTTACTCAGTATTGAACACAAGTAAGTCAGTAGTAATTAACCAGAGCTCTCATAAAAACACTTAAAACTTTATAATGCTAAAATGTATCATATTTTTAACAATAAGTTTTGATCATCTAAAATAAACAAAATATGCATATTTACTAAATAATTTAGTGAGAGCCCTAAGTGAGAGCCTGAAGTCTCAGAAATCATTTGTATAAAGTGTGACTATTGAAAAGCTTGAGTCAGTGCCAAGGATGACACCCAATCACAGAACGCATTATTCCATTAATTCAAGAAGGCATGAGTACCTAAGCTATTGTCCAAGGTTTGGATGCCATCATACTACGGCACTTCTCGTACTGCTGCTACTGACCCTGTTAATCACCGACGACTTCACTTTGCTGCTACAGTCTTTTTACATCTTGTGTCTATGTTTTACAGTCAAATTTACAGTTTTATGTCAAATCAGTGGCGTGTTTTCATTGCATCTCAATATATTTAAAAATAATGATGTTTTTCATTGTATATAAGAAAAGATTATCTGCAGTTTGAAATATATTTTTTGGATAGTTAAATGTTTGATATTATTATGGTGTAATTTACTTTAACAGAAATTTAAACCCAGACAATGAGATGAGAAGAATATTTGGTTCCAGAGTAATACAAGCCGAACAGAGGTAAATTAGATTATAAAAAGGATGAAAAGAAAATACACAACCATTGTAATACTTGGTTTGTTTTTTTTTCAATTCATTTCCTTTTTCAAATTTTCTTACTTGATATTTTAAAGTTATATATAAACTGTACATGATAAATTTTTTATGTCCCATTCTTGATTTTAGTGAGAATTATAACTTTTGCATATCTTATATTTTCTGTTCCTGAAAAAAAACAAAACAAATATTTTGCTCTTTGTTCTAGACGGAATCGAAATAGACAGCGTATACATCAGAGAGTATCCAGATTAGCCCAGCCTAAAGATACTTGGGCTCCTTATTCTAAAACAGGTATTTATTATCAATGAAGAATGTAGTTTACTTTTAAAATTGGTTTATCGTTGTCCGTCTGTCTGTCAGACTTTATGAGACATTATAATGCCAAAATACTCAAACTTGGTTGATGCTGGGCATTTTAAAAAATTTGGGACACAATAACTGTGCTACTTGGTGTAGATGTTCGTCAAGTGAATGTCTTGACTGAGTTCGATATTGAGAACTTGTCAAATTAGCCAAAGGGAAGTAACTTTATTGGTTGAGACTTTAGAACACAACAACGCTGCTTCTAATTGAGGCAGAGCAATATGGAACTTTTGTTGGTGTAAGTTTCATAATGAGCAATTTCTGCTTAGGTTATGCAGAGTGGTAAAGAATTTGATTGCTTTATGAAAAGACAATGTGCAAGTAAGAAATGAATGTCTGCTTGTTAACATACCTGAAGGCAAACTATTATAGATGCAAACTGAGCACATTATTTATTTACTGTTATATATTTTACAGGTTTATCTATGAGTTTGTTAGAAAACAGAAGAGGTTATCAATATTTTGATTTTGATCACAATTCTGCCTACCAGGAAGTTCAGTTTCTATTTTTAGATGCTGTTGAGTCACTTAATCCTCAAAGCATTGTTGTAAGTAAAAATGTCATCACTGGCATTCTTAATCCATTTTAAAACAAACTGGCCAGTAGCCAGAAATAAGTCACTAGAACTTTAGAAGCTGTTGTGAACTTCTGGAAAATGGTCATTAAACTCTCATTTCCTTTTATATTCTTCAAAAAATAGTTCTTGATAATTTTTAATGGAGAGATAAGCTGGCTATGAAGACCTGGTAATTTCGTTTGTATGAACTCTTCAGACTGTTTGGACTCATGTGGCGGACATTTTTATTTATACTATTCAGAAACCCTGGTGGGGTTTCCATGATTACTAATTGGTAGGGTTACCAGGGTTGGACCCTTGGCGGCATTTGCGAATTTGTTACCCGGTTCGGTAGCTCGCTTACCGGGGTTGTACAAAGGTTTGACAAATTTGCGGGGTTACGAATTTGTTACCGGGGTCGCTAGCTCGCTTACCAGGTTAAAAAATCGTTATTCTCTCAGCTACGATAGATACCTAGAATCAAACTGGTCCAGAGCTGATCTTGTTGATAAGAAGCCGCTTATTTGTAATTGACACATATCCAAAGGTGAATAAGCCTACCCATCCAGTTATTACAACTGACAATCTCACATCAGTCAACAAAAGAGAGACACATACTGGTCGCCTCCTACTTCCAATTTTCAAGGCCTTATGGTCCAAACCATTTGGTACTTTTTTCGTACCTATATCATATTAAACCCCTCGGGCGCCATCAAACAGCTTTAATCAACTATTATCAACCGATTAACAGAAAACAATTTTAAAAAATCTGATTTATAAATATTCTTTGAAAAAATATTGATGTTTATTTCAGGATCTTCTTCATTTGCATCCATATCATATCGGTGGACTTATACAATTGAGCGAAATATTCCGTATGAGTGAAGATATGGCTGCTGGTGCAGAATTGATAGGTAAAACTTAATGCCTCAACATGAGATAATAAGTGTTAAATGTAGAGTTAAAGACCATATTCAAACACAATCAAGTGTTTTTATTCAAAAATATTTTAGTCATAGTTATAGACATATTGATCTCACACTGCCATCTTTATATGTCTTAAGTAAAGAAACAAACAATAATGTTCATGCAAGACAATTAATTCTTCTGCAAGGTTTTGTTTTTAAAAGAATCTGCTTAAGTCCGTGCATACTAGCAATAGTCATTACATTAAAGAACCAATCCCGATAATATTTTGTAGAATAAAACGGCTTAATTTTTTGTTAAAACCCCTCAATATTTGTGATATGTTTTCAAACTATGTATACCTGTCAGTCTTCATCTGGAAATGGAGACCGGTGTCCCAAGCTGTATTATGCAGTGTCTGGATAAAACCAGACTTTTATTTTATAAAAACAATGTGTAGGTGAAATTTACCTTTCGTTATCAAGTATTGCACATGGGTCATTCACTGTATAAACCTCTCAGGAACGGCAATAGATTATCTGGTCACCCAACGAAAAAAATTGACTTATAAGCATTTTTGACGTTCACGTCCAAACAACTCAATATTTTGAACTGAAATTTTGAGGCAAGGTAAATACACCATTCCTCTTTATTTTGACGCTTTAATTTCGTACGAACTCTGACTTTTATTTTTCAGGCTCTGTTCAAATCGCGATAGTCCCTTTAAACTTAACCTGCCAAGCTGTTGTAACAATACAACTTTATGATAATAAATAATTTAAATGTTTTATTGCATTTTTCTGAAGTATTGTTAATTTTATTAATTTTAGAAAAAGCCTTGTATGCATTTGAATGTGCCTTCCATCCATTGTTTAGTTTAACCAGTGGTAACTGTCGTTTAGATTATCGTAAACCAGAAAACAGGTAATTGTATATTTATTATATCTTACCTATTTCACTAAAAATACCAAACATAAACCATCTATAGTGCTGTAATATGCTTTGAATGAAACGTAGTTTAGAATAAGTCCAATAGTAATGTGTTTGTCAGTTTGAAGAAGCAACCTTGTAGTTTCATTGAATTGTTGAGATAACCAACTGAAACTGATTCATCATCTTCTAATCCATTTCATTAATTTTAGCCAGCTGCGTACAGAAACATTTGAGATATAAATATAAATTTGTGCAGAAGAAAATAGGCCATCAATCAAGATTGTATGAAAGCCAAATCATGTCAGATTGAAATATTTTTGTACAGACCAGTGAAGATGTCCTGTGTACTAAATTATGAAAAGAAATGGAATGTAAACTTATAACAACTTTGTTTTTTTAGGGGATTTTTTCTTTGCTTATATAAACATTTATTAAATGTTGGTCAGAAAGGTTGTCATAGAACTGCTTTGGAACTAAGTAAATTATTATTAAGGTAAGTTTTATGTAATGGCATTCATTCAGATAACAATACACTCTCTACTGCACTAGATGAAATAGTTAAACTCAAGAGAGCATATTTATAACTTATACTACCGAAAAAATAAATGCAATTTTAACAATCGTAAACAGTGATTAATATTGAGGGTAATATATAAATTACTTATTAATATATATGAGTATAATATTTCACAATAATGGGATTCTTTAATTTTATTCTTCTACTCTGCCCCGCCGGCATCATTTTTAGATCCAGTCTCCACGCTGATGTACCAGCTTTAATTACTTCATACTGGAGTGTTGCCGTACCCCATCTTCGTGTTTCCATAAAACAATAACATATAAATTTTCTATATTTTTCTATAGTTTAGATGCAGATGATGATCCACTCTGTGTTTTACTGTGTATAGACTTCTATGCATTGAGATGTGAACAGTATGATTTTCTTATTAGACTATATCAGGAATGGGAAGCCCATAGGAATCTCTCGCAATTACCAAATTTTGGATTTTCAATACCACTAGCCAAATTTCATTTAGCAAACACTGATGAAGAGCTTGAAAAAGCTGATGAATTGGTAAGCATCTTTTACATTGAAACTATTAAAGGAAAGAACATGTTTTATATGTGTGAAAACCAAATTTTCTGTGTAAATTTATTTAGTGAAAGGGAAATTTGACACTTTAAGATACTACCAATTAGGAGATATAGGCAATGCAAGTGCAAAATGCTTTCTTTCAGAAATAGTAAAAGTATAAGATTGTCTTGAACAAATACCTAAATTACTGTCTTGGTTCATTTAATAATTAAAACTATGAGTGAATATATGTGTAACATAAAGGCATTATAGTTTCCAGCACTAATTTAGAAAAGTATAATTAATAGTCCTTATAGTTTGTGTTATTTTTTCATATATAGCTGCAGAAGAGTCTGATGATGTATCCAGGGTTTTTAATGCCAATGTTAGAGAAATGTGGTATAACACCAGATTTATCAGTAACTGGTCATACTTTCTTTCAACATTCTGCCCAAACTAGGTAAATATATATCTAGGTAAAGAGGTTTTTGAAAAGCAGATTAATTCTGGGTTGATAATAATACATTGGCAGACAAATACCAGTATACAAACGTCATGTATAATATATGATTGTCCCCTCTTATATTACAGTATTCTCCTAATGTAATGTAAACAATCCTACATTTCAGTACCAAACGATGGCCGAATGATTAACACATGCTCATTGTAGTATAAGGTCTGTCATTGAGTCAACTGGCGTGGTTTTGATTCCCTGGCTGTACGTCACAAGTAGAAGGCTTGCCTGTGCAGCCTGTGTCCCACTGCTAAAGAACCCTACACACAAGGGAATTATTGAAATAAAATTGAACCATATGTTATCCCGAAATGACCTAGTTTGTGTCGTGGACGTTAACACTCCCAACTATGATGTCATCTGTGTGTTGCTATTTGTTCATATTATCCACTGAAATTGTCAAACACACATGGACTTTCATATTTCTAGTATAAATGTTAACTAGAAATCGTTGAGTTATAATTACACTGTTGAGAACCTAAGTCCGTAACTCAAAATCTCAAAAATCGTCAACATGGAAAACACAAATTATTGGTCAATTTAAATCAACATTGATGATGTAAACATACCAGGAAAAGATGAGCTTCTGATATCCGATATTTAAGGAAAAAAAAATAATTTAACATTGGTACACGAATCGGGGACCATAATGCGCTTCAGCCTCAGTTGTATTGAGAGACTCAAGGGACGAGGCTAGACATATTGCACCAAGTCAAATGGAGTTATGTAGACTGGAATAACTTAGAGGCTAGACTTTTGCACATAATTGACATTGCTGGCTAATTTCGCCAAACATAACTGATTTGAAATTTGAGTAAAACAGGAACTATTGAATGAAAATCAGTTTATATACATTCATATTACAGTATTATATGCGTTGCGAACCACTTTTGTGAATTTCTAGGTCCCAAATGTTAGCAATTTAGCTCCTTTAATCTGATGATTTTGAAAGGGTATTATTACATATCATATTGTAATGATGTATTAATAAATATCTAAAGCTAATTTGGGCCTTTCTGGTTTAGGATTGTTCTGACCATGTCTGCATAGGATACAGAATGTTGCAAGAAATCAATCATATCTTTGTAAATACTGAATGGAAATTAAACTCCCACTTAATGCCTATATAGTGCATCAGCAGCTTTAATTACAGAGCCGTCTGATAGAATTTAACTAAATGTAATTCATAATATGCTGCATAATTATGTTTTTCAGTCAAACGGAATCATTAAAGCAGCTTATTACACTGTATGTACAGCGGACATTTTCTTGTTGGAAAGAACCTGAAGTGGTTTCATGGTTAGAGAGAAATGTTAAACTTGTATTAGAAAAAGTTGATAGTAAACAACCTTGTATAGAACAGTATAAACAACAGTAAGTAGTTTGGTCCCATTCCATTTAGTAAACAATGATCTTTTATTTTTTTTTATTATCAGCCTTGAACATTTTCATTGTACGCAAATAGTGTAAAAATATGGTATATCAGTTTTGATCCAGTATTCATGAAATATGAAATAAATGTTTATAACCCGAAGATCTAGGTTCCTTTAGCGGTCACATTTATTATCCGATTTAAAAAAAACCCATTTAAATATATCACCGTTACACCCCAATAAAATTTGAGATCAAATTTTGTGAAAATCAAACCAAAACTGCCAGACAAAATGGCTGCTCCTTGTACGCAAATTGTGTACAAATATGTAATACAAGGGTTGTGGTCACTCTATTTAATCCGATTTTGATAAAACTTAAAATATATTTTTATATCCCATAGGTCTCTGTCCCTTCGATATTCACGCATTTCAGACCATAACTTCTTGGATAATGGCTCCTGATTGTACGAAAAATTGTCAGGGTTTCCGCCAGAAAAATCTTGAAGGGGGGTACAATTTATGTGGTCGCCGAAGGCGACCCATTAGCCATACAGTCACAGCTATTAAAGGGGGTCTGGGGGTCCTCCCACAGGAAATTTTTTCGTCCCGAATGCTGTAAATCCGTTTACCGAGTATCTCCATCAAGAAAATTCGCCGACCTAATTCCATCGTTTCAGCAGGAAAACACCGCAAATTCGGCATGATAGACCCACAAGTTGAAGTAACGTTTTAATATATTATTTCCATGTCATTGTCATTCTCCAATAAAGTTCACTTATCTTTAAGCTAAGCAGGATTGTTCAGATGTTAATTGCTGATTCTACCATCGCCATGTGTTTTGTTTATGTGCAGACATATGGCAGACTGCGCATGCTCAATCCACTATTTTATATAGAGCAGAGCCGAGTAATTGACGATAGTGACACACTGATATAATGTCCGTCAACAACCCATTCCATAACATATATATTTTATAGTTTGAATTTTATTGAAGTTAGGCCTAGCTAAGTTAGTTTTATACGGATGTCAGCTGATTCGTAACCTTTTCCTATGTTGTTAAAATCAGATTTAAAGTAGGGGTTTCACTTCAGGTCACGTAACTTAGTGTGAAATAGGACAACCAGCAGCCGAAATATAGCCCACTTCAATCTACGATTCTGAATTACTTTTTTATGTAAATGCATTCCTAACACTTGTATTTCAATAGTTTAATATCAATCTCAATATCTGCAAAGATTTAGGCTAAAAAAGTATGGAAATGTAAGCGAAATTACCGTTTGTTTACAAGAGATGCTCGCGGGAGAATACCGCTCTGACCTCACATGGACTGAGATTTTCCATTGCTACGACTCACTTCATTGGTGAATCCCATCGGGGAATTTTCATATAGAACCAATCAAACGATAGATAACATTTTTGTGATTACATGAACAAGAATTAGCTACGATCGATGATTTAATTAATAACAAAAAGGAGCAAAGAATAACTTGAATAAACCAAGTTACAATGTATAATATGTAATATGATACTTCGTTAGTTACATATCACTTAAACACTCTTTTTCTTACACAAAACACACTTTTTGAAAACATTACTCAGCTGACTGAAGGGGGGTATGCACCCCCCTTCTCCAAGCGAAGGGGGGTACGTGCACCCCCTGTACCCCCCACTGGCTGAAACCCTGATTGTGGGGGTTTTTTTTAACTTATTCTCTATCCATCTCTTGCAAAATGTTGGCATATCTTGCCTGGCAGCCACTGGTTAGTATTGCATGCCTGTGAACCATGTTCAGGGTACTAAGCTTTTAATTTTTAAAAGTTAGAAGACTGGCCATAAAGGGAGGTAACTCCTCCCATTTGTCCTCAGCACAATATTATCTCCCCTTACACCACAAATCCAACTGATTTGTCACTAGTTCCAGTAGTACTTCTTTTACAGGGAGAATATGAGTAGGAAATTGTGGTTTAGCTATATTGTAACCATCCTGCTGAGCATTATGATGAAAATTCACCAATTTCTGATAAGATTCATGCTAAAAATATTTGTTTTCCTTCTTACTTGAGGTGTTTGTCAACACACTCGCAAATTTAACAAAGATATGTGAATTTAGTGGTGTATGGTAGCTCAATATCCAAATCTAGACTCCTTGTCTTCATTCAAAATTGTTAGAATATTAGCATTTGTCATCTGAAAGTACAAGGTTATTCAAATGTTGCCAAATCAGGAAATTTACTGGGAAGAAAAACAGATTCATATTTGTTAATTATAAAGTTGACCTAACACAAGATTGTCAAATCTTTTCTACATGTACTGAGTGTTCATTACTTAAAATTTTAGGATTTTTTTTAATTAATTAATTAAAATTGAATGATCTCTTAATGGTGATCTGTCTTTAAAATATATTTTTTGCAAATGAACAAAATAAGGCATTCGATTTGTACTCTGATAAAGATAGTTATATAATCTAATGGCAAAATGTTCATATATTCGTGAAATATTATCAAGGTTTGTTTTGTTTTGTTTTTTTAGGCGATTAAGGCGATATCAAGGTACACCCAGAAATATATTAAGGCATATTATATTATCTGAAATAAAAGATGTCACAGCCAATTTACCTCCAGTAAGTAAACCTACAATTCACATCTCTAATTACCTACAGTTCAGTAAATCAGACATTCATTAATACAACTGACAAACCTTTAATTTATTAAAATGACATTATGAGAAAATATTAATCTCATGGAATATTATATATGAAATATTGTTTTAAAACCATTTATCATTCTAATTTCATCATTCGAATCTTGGTACTTGTTTATACTTTGGATAATATTCTTAAGATTAAAATTTAAAAAAAACAAACTTTGTTTGAAATTGCTAATGACATTAAATAATTTTAAAAGGAACTAGCCAATACACCTGTATTAAGTTATGATCCACTTCCTCCAGTAGATTCATTTGAAACTTACCAGAGACCAGGAAGGTAAGTTGATTAGTTTATCAAAAACAAATTATCAGTGATTAACCTTTTGGAAGTACTAGTATGTCTTTCTCAGATATTTTCTTCTTTAGATTGTAATGTAACACCCTAATCAGAGGGAAGATGTCATACTACATTTAAAAGACAATCCCGAATTAAACAGAGGCTCAACAAAAAATGTCTGAGAATGTATGAAAATAAAACGCCAAAATATAGGGGAACGGTATATTTACCTTGTCTCAAAATTTCAACTCAAAATATTGAGTCGTTTGGAAGTCAACACCAAAACTGCTTATCTGGACACGTAACCCTTTTAAAATTTCAGGTCAATTGTTTCGTTGGGGGACCTTATAACCGATTACGGTTACTTGAGAGGGTTATGCAGTGAATAACCCATGTGCCGTACTTGATAAAGAAAGGCAAATTTCAACTACACATTATTTTTATAAAAAAAATGTTTGGTTATATCCAGATACCACAAAATTCACCTTGGGGCACAGGTCTCAAATTCCAAATGAAGACTGACGGATTTAAGTCGTTTGAAAACGTATCATAAATACTGAAGTAGTTGCTTGAATCGAATATTTTAAGGGATCTTAACACAAAATTAAGCTGTTTTATTCCCCCCAAAAATATCGGGATTACCCCTTTAATAAAGTTGTCCCAATTTTTATGTTGATTTTCATTTATGAAATTATAATTTTGAAAGCATGAATTAATACATATGTTAACTGGATTCTATGAATAGCATTCTATGAATAGCAATTGAGAAACAAGTATTAAACTAATATCTCTTGATCAAACAATATTTTTATTTTCTTTCAGGCCAACTCAGGCACAAGAAGCCAGTAATCCTCTTTCGTTATTTCTAAGATCTCTTTTGCCAAATTTTAATGCAAATGTAAGTATTTACCTCAATAAAAATCAACAATGAGTAAATCTTAGCTTTAGCTTTTGGTAAACAGTATACACTAGTCTCATTAAGTAGCCTAGAAGGTGGGGGATGGCTGAATAGTTAGTGGGTGCACATTGTATCATAACGTCTGTGATTGAGTCATCTGGCGTGGTTTCAATTCCCTGGTTGAACATAACAAGGAGAACAGTCTCCTGTCCAACCTCATGGGTTTTCTCCGGGTCCTCTGGTTTCCTCCCACTGCTAAAGACCCCTATTGATATAAAATTGATACATATGTTAGTACGAAAATGACCTAGTTTGTGACGAGTGGACATTATACCCTATTTTCATGTTATGTACCAAACTATTGAAATAAATTAGGCTATAGATAAAGCTGTTACCATTAAATATGCATAGATAGCCATATTTTTCCTTCTTCAGTAAGTTAATATATAAAATAATTCAGGGGGGGGGGGCTTAATGGTTATTTAAGTGCGCGCACTGTAATAAAGCCTGTCATTGAGTTAACTGGCGTGGTTTCGAATCCCTGGTTGTCTGTCTACCCGTTTGGGTTTTCTCCAGGTCCTCTGGTTTCCTCCAAATGCTAAAGACCCCTAAGCACAAGCATATTATTGAAATAAAATTTTAAAAATGATTTAATCCTGTTTAGTCTTGAAATGAACTAGTTTATGTCAAGTAGACGTTAAACTCCATTTCTCTCTCTCTCTCTAACATAATTCAAGTGATAGGAAGATTTACTCAAAAAGTATTTTTTTTAAAAGTTTATTAAAAAGATTTCGCCTAACTATTTACCTTCTTAACATTGTTCAGTGATTTGGCTGCATTGTTAAAATTATTTGGTGTTGTTAAATGTTAACTGGAAAATGCCTCAAAAATAAATCCTAAACTTGCTGGAAATTACCTGAATTTGTGTAGAGCTGATTTACAGATGTTAATATTTATAGAAATTTCACTGTACTTAGAACTGAAATTGAATTCTTTTACACTTTCAGGAACCAGTGCAACCAGTAGATGATGGAGCTGTTGGTGGGGAAGATAGAAATAATTTACAGCAAGGTGTAGGAGCTCTAATGAACGCTATGAGAGATTTACTAAATAATATACGACCTGTAGAACCACCAGTTGAAAACAGACATAATGATGAAGAAGGCCATGGGGAGGAACAGGATGAGGAGTGGAATTAAAGATCTACAGATGTATTCTGTAAAACAAAAATTAAAATTCAATAATAGTAGCAAATATTTTGGTTATAGTCTACTAAAATATATTGGTGCTCTATAAAATGTAAAGGGGTCCAGGAAAAAAGACAATTACTTTAAAACAATATCCAACCTAAATATTCTAAAGCATTACTGTGTCCAATACTATCAACATTTAGTTACTGTGGTTAATAGAGTTTACTTCGAATTTGTCAAGTACTGCGTACACAGTGTCTAGCAGAGGTCGGAACAAGTCACAGGACCTAGTGTCTGATTTGAGTTCTAAGTTGCTGAATTTGTACAGAGTCAAGTCCCAAGTCGAGTTGCAAGTCAGGTTATTGAAATGACATAAGTCAAACTTGAGTCCGAGTCCTGAGGCTTGAGTTCCCACCTCTAGTATCTAGATAATAAGTCTTATATCTTTCATTTTTATTTGTCCGTTTGATTTTCTATCCATCATGACAAGAGATTATTAAACTTCCATTTTCTAGTATCATGTAATAAATGCCTTTGTCTTTTAATTTCAATAATGGCCAATTTTGGGTTGTCATCTTGTCAAATTATCCTTTTAAGTTTAAGATCAGTTCAAATGTTTTTATTGCTAAAGAAGCTATTTTTTTTAATTTGTGTAAAAATGTAAATAGTCTTTCTTTCCATGTAAATAAAGGAAAATAACTTTATATCAAACAACAAAACTTATGCACTAACTAATCTCTTTAACCACTGTATGTCTTTTATATGTAATATATGTAAATTGGTTTGTAAAATAATCGAGAATACAGAGAAATATTATTTATTTTTAAAGCATGCAAGCTTATCTATTTGTAACATGAATTTAAATATTTGAGAGAAAAATCAAAGATGTAATTAACACTAAATGTTATTTTAGGTTTGGTATTACGATTGGTTATTTCATTAACAACGGAATACATGTTTAAGAAAATAATGTTTGACCTATAATCATACGGGGGGTGTTGGATGGCTGAATGGTTAGCATGTCTGGCTTTATCATAAGCTGGTCATTGAGACTACTGGCGTGATTTCGAATCCCTGGTTGTACGTGACAAGGAGTAGGGTCGCCTGTCCAGCCTTGTGGGTTTTCTCCGGGTCCTCCGTTTTCCTCCCACTGTTAAAGACCTTTTGAATTACATCATAATTTGATAAATTATTTTCACAAATTATCCATCGTCACTTATTCAATGATTCAGCTGCGTCGACCTCGATTACTCCTGTACGCTCCCTCACCTGAGTGATCACCCAGCATTTTTGGACTCCTGCGGACAAATTCTTCTAGAAAAGTAAACTCCCTTTTTGCCCACCTTGAAAATAACATTAGTTTTGCCCCTAATCGTGGTGCATCCTTGTTTCTTGATTATGTGACATTGGTGGCCTTTTGACCTTTTCAATAACGTCATAATTTGATTAATTGGTTTCACAAATTACCCTTTGGCACTTATTCAATGATTCTTCTCTTTTCCAACAAGAAATCTGTGAAAGACAGCATCAGAAGCGGCTAAATTCAAAAACCAGCCTGCTTTAACCTCTGGTGACCTTTGGACCTCTATAACTCCTGAATGCTCCCTCACCTGACTGATCACCCACCACTTTTGGATTCCTGAGGAAAAATGCTTCTAGAAAAGTCAACTCCCTTTGCCCCCTTTGGATAATACCCCCCTTCTCCTTTTACCCACTGGTGACCTTTTGAAGTCAATAACTCCTGAACGCTCCCTCGTCTGACTGATCACCCACCATTTTTGGATTCCTGAGGAAAAACTCTTTTAGAAAAGTAAACTCCCTTTTTGCCCATCCTCCTCGCAGTGTTCCGTTTGATTAGAGCTAATCCTACTAGAGAGGGATTTCTACGGCCGTTGCCTCAGGAGTATGTTTTTGCCCAGCTTGAAAATAACATTAGTTTTGCCCCTAATCCTGGTGCATCCTTATTTCTTGATTATTTGACATTGATGACCTTTTGAATTACGTCATAATTTGATTAATTGGTTTCACAAATTACCCTTCGTCACTTATTCAATGATTCATCTCTTTTCCAACAAGAAAATCTGTGACAGACAGCATCAGAAGTGGCTAAATTCAAAAGCCAGTCTCCTTTAACCTCTGGTGACCTTAAAGCTTTGGACCTCGATAACTTCTAAACGCCCTCTCACCTGACTGATCACCCACAATTTTTGGATTCCTGAGGAAAAATGCTTCTAGAAAAATCAACTCCCGCTTTTTGCCCCCTTTCGGATAATACCCCCTTCTCCTTTTACCCACTGGTGACCTTTTGACATCGATAACTCCTGAACACTCCCTCGCCTGACTGATCACCCAACATTTTCGGATTCCTGAGGAAAAATGCTTCTAGAAAAGTCAACTGCCGTTTTTTGCCCACTTTTCAGATAATACCCCCCCCCCTTCTCCCTCTGGTCTAATAAATATGTGTTATAGTTTATTGCTCTATCCTGTGTCAGGGGATCACGGTGGCTAAGTGGATAAGGCGTTGGTTCGCTAGCCTGGATGTGGGGTGATCGATCCCTGCATTGGCCAAGAAAGTTCATCTCGATTTTCAGACGTGATTTCCCCTTGTCAGTGATGCAGAAGGAGGGCCTCACAAGGACAGCTGCCTAGTCGTTCGGATTGGACGAAAATCTGAGGTCCCGTGTACACATTGGAGTGCATGTAAAAGTCCCCTTGGCAATTGGAATTCGATATAAGAGTAGGCCGTAGTGCCGCTGCCCGGGCAAAATTTCCCTCATAGCACACTGTATGGCGTATATGCCCGTCTTGAATTAGCTCAGGTTAAGTGCATAACAGTAGGACATTAAACCCCATTTCATTCATTCATTCTATCCTGTGTCTAAATGCCTGAGAGAGATTATCACTATTGTGGAAGAAGATGGTAAATGACAGAATTATGACTTATGACTAATTCTCAAAAAATAAACAGAACTAACTGCTGATATAATTAGACAGAAATTAAAATCATGATACAATATTTAATGTTATTTGGTATGGTAACTATGGATACTGGGTATCTCTTATTGAGCTCTTAATAAAAAACATTATTAAAATATTATTTTGACATTTTTATTTGTTATATAAAGTATGGACCATTATTAAAGAAAAATATTGGTAATATATTTAATTAAATTTGATTGACATTGGTGTTTGGGATGTTGGTAGGTCCCACTTGAATGGCTAAAACGATATTTGCCAGCCCTGCAGTTAGCGTTACCTAAGGCAATAAGGATTAGGTTATTTAGCCATTCTAGTTTTTTTTAATCTTAGTCATGATTCCTGTTTTGTATCCACTTAATCAACATATCCAGCATATTAATTGTACATGCAGACTTAAGTGGCGTTTACACGATACAATCATCCCATACAACCATCTGATGCAACCTTCTCATCGGACCGAGTCATTGTTGGATGGATAGCTTGTTGTATGAAAAGGATCAGTTCTATTCATATCCAGACAACTGGTGCAATACCCAATCAAATTGAGTTATATTTAATGTCACATCTGCCTTGACAACCAGAATTCCTGCAATCAAAATGTCTTCTTCTGTCGCTTCAAGTGCTTAGACCCTTTCTAAAATGAACCTTAGCCTAACAGCCACTGAATTAGAGTGTCTAATAACCCTTTATCGGGAACATGAACTATTATGGGACCCGCGTCATCCTAACTTCATGAAGTAAAATATAAAATACTCGATTTTGTTGTGTAACTTCAAAAACATGATTTTTAAATAATTAATATTTATATAAATATAATAATAATATAAAAATGGGGGGTTTAGACCACTGATCTATATAATAACTGTATAGCTCATTAAAGCTCCTTGGTTTAGACCAGACTGGCAGAGGGGGTTCTAACCTCCTCTACTCCTAGGGCTAGGGCCGCACTACTAGCTAGGTAGGGCGAGGGGGGTTAATTATGTTACGGCAGCGGCTAAATACCACGCTTCAAAATACCACGCTCGCCTTACTGCTTCTATACACACGAAACGTGGTACGTTTTTCCGTACCACTTTCTATTTAATTATAGGGATTTTACATAATATAAAGCTAATTTTGGAAATTATGTCGATCTTTTTATCAATTTTAATTATTTTATAGGTCATATTTACAATTTATATCTTAAAATGAATTACAATACAGATAGCCGATCGGTCGGTTAATGCATCGAGCTGTACCTATACTATACGGTTTATATAACGGTGTAACCATTATTACACCCCATTCAAAAAGACCCTACGTGGTATATTGGAATATTTTGTATGCGACTATGTGTACTGCGTAGATATGAATCAAAACACTGAAAGTAAAAACTAACGTGGTATAATCCTACACAAGGGCGATAAAAAGGACGATAAGTTGAAAGTTAAAAAAAGTGTTATTCTGGGGTTGAGATCAGATAACCGCACCACGCTCACCTTGCTTGTTCTATACAGACGGGACGTGGTACGCGACTTCGGTACCACTTCCTTTTTATTTATAGGGACTTTACATTCATTATTTGTAGTAAATTTTGCGAGCGTGGTACGCAACCTCGGTTCAAAAACGTGGTTAATAGAACCAGAGACTGAGATAATTGTACCACGATCGGAACGGGATACGCGACTCCGTTTCAAAACGTGGTATAACAGAACCAGAGACTGGGATAATCGTACCACGTTCGCCTTACTGGTTCTATACAAACGGGAAGTGGTACGCGACTTTGGTTCAAAAACGTGGTATAATAGAACCAGAGACTGATATAATCGTACCACACCCGGAACGTGGTACGCGACTCCAGTTATACAATGTGGTATAATAGAATCAGAGACTGAGATAATCGTGTCGCGCTCGGAACGTGGTACACGGCTTTCGTTCAAAAATGTGGTCTAATAGAATCAGAGACTAAGATAATCGTACCACGTTCGCCTTTCTGGTTCTATACAAACGGTGGTGCGCGACTGAGATAACCGTGCCACACTCTTTTTTTTTATAAACATATTTTATTCAAACAACATGAATAGGATTGGGTAACAGGCATAGCCTATGTGAAAACCCTCTCCCTGTATACAATATAATTTACAATAATAAAGTATTTACATATATACAAGATATTTACAGTACATGTAATTATATTAGATAAAAAATGAAAAACTTATATGATATATCAAATTAGGGAATTTTAATAAAAATTGAAAATAATAATTTTCAGAATCGTTGAGAAAGGTTAAAAAACTCATGTAAGGTCTTAAAAATGTTAATATTTTTATCAACGGAAAGTTTATTTGATCCAAATAATAGATGGTTGCTATTTCTGTATTCGAGAGGCAAAGTGTCTTACTGGTTCTATACAAACGGATTGTGGTGCGCGATTTCGGTTCAAAAACGTGGTATCATATAACCAGAGATTATCGTACCACGTTCATAACGTGGAAAGCGACTCCGTTTCAAAAACGTGGTATAATAGAATCAGAGACCTAGAAAATCGTACCACGTTCGCCTTACGGGTTCTATACAAACGGAACGTGATACGTGACTTCGGTTCAAAAGCTTGGTATAATAGAAACAGAGACAGAGATAATCGTGCCACGCTCGGAACGTGGTACGCGACATAAGATTCAAAAAGGTGGTATAATAGAATCAAATACTGAGATAATCGTACCACGTTCGCCTTACTGGTTCTGTACAAACAGACCGTGGTACGCGACCTTGATACAAAAAATGTTTTATAATAGATTCAAAAATTGAGTTAATCGTACCACGCCCGCCTTACTGGTTCTATACAAACGGAACGTGGTACGCGCCTTCGGTTTAAAAAACGTGGTATAATAGATTCAGAGACTGAGATAATCGGACCACGCTCGCCTTATGTATAGAACCAGAAATACGAGCGTGGCACGATTACCCCAGTCTCTGAATCTATTATACCACGTTTTCGAACAGACGTCGCGTACCACGTTTCGAGCGTGGTACAATTATCTCAGTTTCTAATTCTATTATACCACATTTTAACCGGAGTCGCATACCACGTTCCGATCGTGATACGATTATCTCAGTCTCTGGTTCTATTATACCACGTTTTTGAACCAAAGTCGCGTACCACGTCCAGTTTGTATAGAACCATTAAGGCGAACGTGGTACGATTATACCACGTTTTTGAATCGAAGTCGCATACCTCGTTCCGAGCATGGCACGATTATCTCGGAACCGAAGTCGCGTAACACGTTCTATTTGTATATAACCAGTAACCGAACGTGGTACGATTTTCTTAGTCTCTGATTATATTATACCACGTTTTTGAACTGAAGGTGTGTGGTACGATTATCTCAGTCTCGAGTTCTATTATAAAACATTTGAACCGGAGTGGTACGATTATCTCAGTCTTTGGTTATATTCTACCACGTTTCTGAACCGAAATCGCGCACCACGTTGCGTTTTGATAGGACAATTAAGGCGAACGTGGTACGATTATCTCAGTCTCTGAATCTATAATACCGTGTTTTTTTTAACCGAAGTCGCGTACCACATTCCGTTTGTATAGACCAAGTAAGGCGAACGTGGTACGATTAACTCAGCCTCTAAATCTATTATACCACGTTTTTAAACCGAAGTCGCATACCACGTGGCACGATTATCCCAGTCTCTGGTTCTATTATACCACGTTTTTGAACCGAAGTTGCGTACCACGTGTCGTTTGTATAGAACCAGTAAGATGAGCGTGGTACGATTATTTTAGTCTCTGATTATATTATACCACGTTTTTGAACCGGAGTCGCGTACCTCGTTCCGAGCGTGGTACGATTATCTCTGGTTATATTATACCAAGTTTTTGAACCGAAGTCGCGTACCACGTTGCGAGCGTGGTGCGATTATCTCACTCTCGGGTCCTATTTTTACAACATTTTTTGAACCGAAGTCGCGTACCACTACCCGTTTGTATAGAACCAGTAAGACGAGCGTGGTACGATTACCCCAGTCTCTGAATCTATTATACCACGTTTTCGAACAGACGTTGCGTACCACGTTTCGAGCGTGGTACAATTATCGCAGTCTCTAATTCTATTATACCACATTTTTAACCGGAGTCGCGTACCACGTTCCGCTCG